>JAHWFO010008089.1:5580826-5633288 GCA_023313115.1 Rhysida immarginata
AGAGAGAGAGAGAGAGAGAGAGAGAGAGAGAGAGAGAGAGAGAGAGATAGAAAGAAAGAGAGAGAGAGAGAGAACGAGAGAGAGAGCACAATAATAAATAATGAGACTTTCATCTTTGACTTTAAAAGAAATCCAAATATAATTAATTGACTTTGGGGTCATTTACGTATTACGTGTGATTTTCTGTCCTTATAAACAATTCGCTCATCATACTTTATGTAACAAAATCTTATCAACAGTCCACGTACATTGACCATAATGTGCATTCACTCAAGAATAACTAGCTATGATATACGTTGAGACATTAAATGAATAAAACAATAAATAGAATTTCTTCCTCAATCAAAAACTAAAAAAAAATTTAATAAAAAAAAATAAAAATTACAAATTGCAATAAAATCAGTGTTGTTAATTATTGCCAATTTTAAATTTTGAATTAAAAACCAATAAAAAAAATTATTTTCTACTGAGAATAATAATTAAATACAATACAATTAAAAATTAAGCCGGTTGTTTAATTATGAAGACAACATGATGAGGTTGATCTACTGTGAAGAAAGAGGCTTAATGTTTAATTGTATTGTACTTAATTAATATTCTCAGTAGAAATTTTTTTTTATTGATTGCTAATTCAAAATTTAAAACGGGCAAATAATTAATACTTAAGTAAATGGATGAAATATAAATTTATATCTAATAATGAATTTAATGATCCCATTTAGACTAAAATTAAAAATTAAACATTAAATGTAAAAGATGGGATGCACCGTTTTGATATGATATAATCAGAGTTAATTTAGAATAAAAATAATTACTTATTTGAAGTGGAATATGATGAAGAACAATGTTTCGTTGATACCTATGAACAATGTTTGTTGGCCTTGAATGAAACATTGGACTTCATCACATTCAGCGTAAAAAAATGACTATATTTATTCTAAAATAACTCTGATTACATCATACCAAAACGATACATCCCACCTTTTACATTTAATATTTAATTTTTAATTTTAATCTGAATGGAATCATTAAATACACTGATTTTCCCACAATCTGTAATTTTTATTATTTTTATTAAACTGTTTTTGATTGCTTTTGGTTGAGGAAGAAATTCTATTTATTGTTTTATCCAATGCATAACTATTGCCCCTGTTTGCTGGTATTTTTAACATCATGAATATGTGTCATAATTCAGTCTTCATTAGGAATGTAGGATATAACTTGTGTATTTGATATCAAACATTTCACAGGAAAAAAATTATTTTCAATGGCAATTATGTTTAATTTATTATTTATTTTATTTAAAGAAAATTGAAAGCACTACCATATTATTCATAATGTACTTACTTAGTGCTGCTTTTCATTTAGAATAAATTGAGATGACATTAGTCAAGTTCCAGCACTCGCATTTGTTGTTTTTGGTATAAATAATTTTATTTCACTATAACTGTACAAGAGTCGACTTTCGCCTTTCTTATGGCATCATCAGATGTAATTGTATATTTAATATAAAAATGATTTGTGAATGACAAAAAATAAACAATAACTCTTAACAATGACAAATACGTCACAAAGAAGTAACATTTTTCTCTTAAAAATTATATAAGAACTTTACATCATTGTTAAAATATACAATTACAACTGATGATGCCATAAGAAAGGCGAAAGTCGACTCTTGTACCATAGTGAAATAAAATTATTTATACCAATAACAACAAATGCGAGTGCTGGAACTTGACTAATGTCATCTCAATTTATTCTAAATTACCATATTAAGTGTTGATATCTCTACCAGATTTTCATTTATTTGAAAGTGTTCATTCCACATTAATAATAAGGAAGATCAAAGAGAAGATTTTAATTTAGAATAAGGGAGTTTCTTATGTAGCCAATATTAGGTTTTTTAATTCCAGCCTATTTATTAAATTTTTTAATATATGTATATATTTTAAAAAATGACATTAATATAAAATGTTATGATATTAATACTGTATTAAGAAGACTTTCAAACTCTATTCTTATACTGTGAGAGCTTCGTTGAATTAACATAGATTTTATGAAAATTTATATTGAAATTGTATATTTATTATGTTTTTGCCCCTGATAAAAAATAAACCAATTAACTAACACATTTAAAGTTGCAATGAGGGCATTATAATGTTTTTTGTTGTATTTTTTTATTTTAAAAGAATAAATATAATGAAACTGATTTTCAAGGGTTTATGTGCTCATGTACTCTTTCATGTACTGTTAGATTATCCATATCCAAAGTTGAAACTGAATGAACAAGGGTGCTATTACGAAACTGAAAATGAAAGCCTTTGCGATTTTAAAAAAATTAAAAGCTTTTAGTACAAAAACTTTTGAACTAGTGATGCAAAGCAAACAAAAAGGCTGCATCAAATGCATTTGATTATCTATTAACATCCTAACTTTAGAAATTAACAAATACGTTGTCTAAATAATAATAATAAAAAAGACCCTGAAATTTTTAAAATCTGTTTTACTAGTTCTTTCGTATAGATAATTATACGAAAGCCAACGATTTTTTTTTAAACGTTGCCACTGTATTTCAAGAATCAGGTTTATGTGAATCAGCTCCACTAGAATAGAATAGAAGAATAGAATGAGGGAGAATTTGCAACTACAGAGAGCACTCGAAAGATGTCAGTACCAAGCGGAGGAATTTAAAACATTTGCAAGTTGCCTCATCTTCTTATCTATTGGCCAGAATAAATCACGTGCTGCAAAATCCGCCATTTTGCTCTAGGCAGAGTCCTTCATGGAAGATGGTTTTCCTCCATGGAGACCATGACTATCTTAATGCTCCTTTGTGTCGACAATATGATTGCCAATCATAAATCCATGTTTGTACCCAAGATAAAATTCCTGCCGAATGTGTTAAAAATTATTAACTACTCAAGTGCAGGAGTAACACCAAGAGCTCATAAGGGCTCATAAGAGCTCACCCTTATGAGCTCTTGGTAACACTGATTCGAAAATAAAATTGCAAACCGAAACTGATATAGGTAACATCAGGAATAGAAGAAGTATCCAAGTCCAATAATATATCTATCATAAAAATATTACGTGCAACACTCAACAATTTCATATGCACATTAAATACACATGTTTTTATGCTGATATGATTAAATCGTTTGTTTGTTTTTCTCATGCTTATATACATGCTTACCCTTTATGTAACATTATATAATATCAGGAATGGATGAGGGTGCGTATTCATCCCTCACCCATTGCTGATTATACATGTATATTAAACATTACTTTTTAATATATATTTGTTCACGATATCTTTGAATATAAACCGTGGTACGTAATATTTTTATAATCGTGAGCTTCCCGAGTGAGACAATAAACACAAAAGAGAACAAGTTTAGCTGCTTTCAAAATAGCGATTCAAAAATAATTTTTTTTTTGAATAATTTTTTAAAATTAATGCTCTGTTTTTTCACAATCGCAAATAATTTTGCTTTATTTTTGGAGTCAAGATTTAGTTATATTTTCATTTGATTTTGTAAGTTAAAAGATATTTACAAAACTAATAAAGATTAAGATTTCAACAAAAATTATTTAATAAGTGAAGTAATTAACGAATCAAACAACATTTGATTATTTAACAACAACAGTATACATGGAATTTAAATACTTATATTTGTGTTTTTATCATGTAAATGCAATGCATACTCCATTGTGTTGGACATTGTAGAAAGCATACTATATATTATTTTGATGTTTTTCTTTTTTTTAATTGTACATAATTAAAAAAAAACTTATTTTTATATGTCCAAATTAAGTGTACAGCAAAATTTTTTAAACTTAGTGAAGACTAAATTATTTCCTAAATAAGTTTAAAATCAAATGTAAATAAATTATAATAAACTTGTCATCTTTTGAATGAATTTTGTTTATATTATCTTGTATAAAATTTCTTAATTTTTATCAGCATTATTACTTCCGCGTATGAAGATTATTCTATATTTTTTAATTACTTCAGAATATTTTGGAAGCATTTTAGTAATTGTTATAATTTTTAAATGTATACTATTACAGTTACATAATCAATGTTGTTTGATTCTTTAATTTATTTATTAAATAATTTTTGTTGAAGAGCTTATCTTTATTTTTGTAAATATTTTCCTTTCCTTGATCAAATTACTTTACCATGGAAGTATTGTTACATTCTTTACATAAGCAGAATGTTTCTAAATGTATTCTTTTCAACTTCAAGTTATTTTACAAAATTAAGGAGATGGGATCGAAACGAATAAAAGATGAGAAAAAGCTGTGTGTAGGTCTTTCTTTTCTCTCTCTCTCTCGCTTTTTGTATGTATGTGTGTGTGTGTGTGTGTCTGTGTGTGAGTTAAATCGTTACACTTTAGCAAACTCCTTTCATTCAGGAGAGTGACTCGCCTGAGGCATGGAAACCTTTCGAACTTTCGCTCCTGTTTTTATAACCGTTATTGCTATGTTCATATATATTTTTTAAATTTTATAATACCGAGTCCCTTGTCTTATATTATAATTAGCTTCATTAAATTGTATTTTATATTATTATGCGAATTTTAAAAAAAATGAATTAAAGTTTCGTTGATTTGCCAAAATTCGGGTCTCATAAAACTTTAAAAAAAAATGTATGTTATATGTAAACTATATTCATTTTCCCCTGTTTTATACAGTCTTTTGTTTCTTTCGAGGGCCCCAGAAGGAAAGGAATTTAAAATTACAACAGCGTTTCATACTCTTCTTTGTTCTTATTACCTTAAAAAAATCGAAAGGTAAATACGAAATATCTGCTGATTTAAATAGCTCATTTTGCTTAAAGTAAACGTTTAGTGTGTCGGCAATATCTTTCCATTCCGTGATCTTGTCTATCACCGTTGTTTGGATAGAGATGTCGGAGCCGAAGACTTTCTCCCCGTGCAGGAAGGAGAGTAGCCCGAAGTGATCGGAAGCGGGGCCTCCACCGACGCAGCACACGTTGAGCGATCTTTTCGCTTCGACTTCTTCCACCCAACGCCGCCGAATGTGATCTTGAACCTGGGACCAAAGGATGTGCAGTGTTTTCGTGACGGTGTCTACATGGGAGGCGAAATAAAGGTATACGTAGGCCAGCTGGTAGTTGCTATTGTTGTATGGCAATGACGTCTTTCTGTTTGCCTCGCGTATTTCATCGATGATAGATTTCAGCATGTCGAAAGAGGAATCAAAGGATTTGTCCAGCAGGTAGCGATAAGAAAAAATGTCGTATATCATACGGAAAACTATTGAAATTACATTTAACTCGGCCATCTCACTTTTTTTTTTTTTTTTTTTTACATTAACAATAAAATGACTAAAGCTTTAATACTATACTCGAAAATCTACTATTTCTACGAAACGCATTCATTACATTTCATATATATGCATTCGATTATAAGGATTGATATTTCTTCAATATCAACTGCTGATAAGCTGTCAAGCAAACAGGTGGCAACGGAACGGAAGTAATCGCGACTACACCGGAGCGAGTCTCGGCATGAACTGAGCAAAAGTTGAAATGACCTGCAGGGCATTTCCCGTTATGTGGTCACGTGACCATTTCGCTAGCCAATCATGTAAGCGAAAAATGACATCTTCCTAAATGAGGTCATTGTTCATGCGAGCAATGGGAGCAAAGCGAAGTTAAAATTCTCAGCCGTATCTTCGTCATTTAAGTAACAAGTCGTCAGGTGTATCAGTTCAAATAATACGCAAACAAATAACATCGAATAGGCCATTTTATAGCGCATTAAAAATATAAATAAATAAATAAATAAATAAATAAATAAATAAATATAACAGATATGTTTATAAACGTACTATTTGTACGAGTACTTATTATTGTAATACGTATTAAAAATTATATGTAATATGTTATCAATCAAAATATTCTAAACAGTTAATGCTATTGAATAAAAAATTCACCTGCTTAATCATTAACAAGCGAATTGCTTATTAGCATTATTATCCCAATCAGTTTTCAGACATACCTGCGCCTATTTAAAAGCGTTTTTAAGCTGTGCCTAAGTTTTATTATATACTTAAATGCAATAACATAAATTAATAAGGAAAATAACAATCATATAAAAATTCATGAATTTCATTGAATTCTGCAAATATTTGGACAAATTATAATATTTTACTTAAGCTTATAAGAAATACAATAATATATATTAAAAAAAAGATATAGCTTTATACGGGTATTGTATTATAATAAGCTAAATATTGTTAATATACATTTATTACAATATTATGAATAAATAAATGAATAAACTTAAGTGCCTAAAATGATGACTTTAAACAAACTGCAGAAAATTCGGTAATTTTAACAATTATACAACTGAACAAGTAACTAAATTTAACCTGCATTAAAAAAATAACAAACAGTTATTAAATAAGCAGTTACAAAACATGAAACGATATTGCCAGTATAATTGATAACAGAATGTTTTTAAATGGAAAGACAATAAGTACTTACTAAAATAATAATTGGAAAATGGTCTTTGGAGAATTTTTTCACGCCATTACCTCCGATATTTTTCTCTACTTACTATAAATTATAGCGTCATCCTTTGCATGGTGACAAACTTAAAATTCCTTATGCATAATGTTCAAAACTCAAATTTTAAGGGTATAAATTTCGGCGGAAGTTTGCTAAAAAGTTGGCGGAAAACGTCATTTAATCACGGATTTATAATTATTTGCCATGATTTAATCTCAGCCATATTCTACGAGAAAATCGTAGGCCGCCGTTTTCTAGTTTTCTCATTAATTTCGCCCCGTTTGGATTTAATAAACTTTTGATACAGAAAGTCCATAAATGATGTAACGACGCGAATTTTTAGATCCTAAATTTTGAGTTTTAGACATTTTCGATACTTTTTGCTTAGACTGATACATGGAATCACACTACGTAATTATTGAGAGACACCCCGTATTTATGTACGTCATTCAAAAATATTTTCTTTCTGTTTAAATTGCTGTCAAAAATTTATTGATACTAAGTAATGTAACAATTTTTAGAATTGAATTATATTAATTTACAATTAATTTATTGTCCATTTCCTTAATAAAATGGTGTGCTTTATAATTTGCTATTTCATCTATTTCATCCGATAAAATATTATAACATCTCAGAATTAATTAAATTTTATCGCACATTCGTTGTTTTTTTTAATAAATTAAAATATATATTTTACATATTATTTATAAAAATACACATTTCAAGACAGTTTGAAAATTTTCACAAAAGAGGGCAGCACCATTCAGCCTTGGATTACCATCTAGTGTCAACTTTTGAAATATTGCACTTTCTCCTTTTAGACGCTGACGTTTCGCATGAATGCCTTGATGCGCGCAGTCGCTCCTAAAGTGAGATTTACAGGATGACAGAAAAGCAGTAAAGAAATGACAACAGCACTTTCTACGCAATGTGTGTTGTCAAATTGTGTTTGAATTTATTTTTTTATCTTTTATTTTTATCAGTACATCGGATCAATTGAAAAAAGTAATTTTCGATGCCTATATAATAAGAGTAAATATTTTGTTTTTATTTAGTGGTCGCTTTATATTTTTATTTTAGTTTCTATGTTTTATTAATTTTGCTAATTTATTTTAAAAATTAATCTTCTATCTTGGATGAGAGGGTTTCTTTTATCGTATTTCTTGGAATGCCTACAAGGATAAAAGGAAATCCTGCCCAATAGCGCTCCAACTGGTGATCCAAAAACCATTCGTTCTTTTTAACTACAGGCGGCGCTGCAAGTTTACTGTGCACACGTGCTCATTCCCACTTTTGTGAAATCTTTCTTGTTGCTAACAGAGACGGATGTTACTTTCTTTGATATCGAATTTAACATTTTAAAGTATGGTCCACTGTAGTGCACCTTTTTGTACTTCCGATTCGAAAAAAAAAGTCGCAGGCGTTAGTTTTCACGAGTTCCCAGTTGATGAACCACGACGATCGCAGTGGATAAATGCAGTCGATAGGAAAGGTAATACAAATATTTTCATACTCCTATCACAGAACAGACAGCTTTGCCGTTTTTCTTACAAACCGATGGTGGCGCCCTCGGATGGATGGATGGAACATTCATGGCTTGCTTGGACTTTTTCTAGATTTTTAATTATCTCTCGATTGTAATTAATGAGAAATATGGAAGTTTGAAATGAAAGACATGTAATCTTTCAGCGTCAAGAAAAACAGTTTTCCTTGCAGAGGAAAAAAAAAGAAGATATTCACCTATTTACAGGCTTGTATATCTTGCTTGGCCAATCATCTGACTTATTAAATTTGCAATATACATTTAAATCATATTAGACTTTACAAATGCATTAATATTTTTTCCAAAATATAGTAATTTCATTCCCAAACTAATCTTTTTATTTATTTTATCTAATTTCAATGACCATGTTAATTTGTTTTCATTGAGAAAGTGATAAGCAAAATAAGGGACAAGAGCCATCGGAATGCAAATATATACATTTAAATACACTATATAGTTTAATGTTGAAGTAAATGATGATGATAAAAATTAAAAAATTTAAGACTTCAACAAGATAACGTAACAAAAATAATTTAGCATTAAATTTGAATTCATAAAAGGCCAAAAATTATGATTTTTAAGGAATCATAAAAAATTTGCAATTTGCAAGCCGAATATACATTACTGTTTATAAAAATCGCAACACCCTGATGGAATAGCCCAATCTGCATTAAATTTGGAGCATTTGCATATCAAGGGTCAGAAAAGAAACCATTAGATTTTCAGGTCAATACAATGCGTTTTATTGTCACATTAGTATCGGGTGAAACCACCGTGGGATGCAATTATAGCCTCTAAACATCGTGGCATTGAGTCAAACAAGCTCTGAATAAGGGCCTGGGGAATATCCTGCCATGCTCTGTCTACACGGGTATACAGTTCATCCACAGTTGCTGCTGCAGGAGTCTGACGAGCCAATCGATGAGCAACCCTGTCCCACACATGTTCGATTGGGGACATGTCTGGTGAACGAGCGGGCCAGGGGAACAAGGGCGTTTGATGTGCTTGGAAAAAGGCGAGGACATTTCTGGCCACATGCGGTCAGGCATTGTCCTGTTGGAATACAGCGCCTGGAAGGTTCTGCAGGAAGGGGATGACCTCGGGTTGCACAACTTCCCTGATGTACCGGTCACTGTTCAGATTGCCATGGATTCTGATCAGACGGGAACGGCCATGGTAACTGATTGCACCCCACACCATCACCCCTGGCGTTTGTCCTGAATGACGCTGCAGGATGCCTTCTGGAAGGTCGCGCTCGCCACGATGTCTTCTGACTCGTATCCTGCCATCATGGTGCTGCAAGTTAAACCTTGACTCATCCGAAAACACAACTTGTTGCCATTCAGCTTGCCACTGTTGGTGTTGATGGGCCCATTGCAACCTGAGGCGCCGGTGGTTTTGAGTCAAAGGAATCCGCAACAATGGTACTCGTGCCATCAATCCTCTGGAAATCAAACAGCGTCGTACAGTGCTAGCAGACATTGTCCTGCCTACTGTAGCACCCCACTGTTGTGCTAACACTGTGGAAGTGGCTGTACGATCTGCTACACACATGCGATAGAGGTGTCTGTCATCTCGCGGTGTCGTCGTGCTGGGTCTTCCTGAGCCTGGTCTTCGGTGTGCCCTGTTCTCTTCGCTCCACTGCCTCCATGCACGCATAATTGTCGTTGCATTACGTCCTACACGAGCAGCAATGTCACGATACGACCATCCCGCTTCACGCAGACCAATTATGCGTCTTCTTTCAAAGTCTGTCAGCTGTTGATATGGTACCCTTCGTCGTCGTCGAGGCATGGTGTTCTTTCAAGCAATTACTCTGAAAATCTAATCATTTATACTCTGACCCATTGTATGCAAATATTGCAAATTGCATATGGATTAGACCATTCCATCAGGGTGTTGCGATTTTTATAAACAGTAGTGTATTTTTAGAATTGAATAATTTTACATGTTTTGGGTTGAAAAATATGACACTATTTAGCTGAGTACTAAGAAATTTCTTTTAACAGGGCAATGATGTTGAAAACAATTCTTAAGCGCCAATCTTGTTGTAAAATAAATTGAAATAGCGGACTGATACATTCGCACAGGCCTACCATTTGGCCATGAAACGGATTCAAAAAGAGAATTTTTTTTTCTGTTTGGGGGGGGGGGGGGGTTCCTTAAAACCTTAAAAATTCCGAAATGGCTCATCTGTACAAAAACAATTTCTGTACAAAAAATGTTCGTCTCAATAGCCGGTTTTATGCTTTGAAACGGATTGAAAAAACGGTTTAAAAATAAACCGTTTAAGTGGGTAAAACCGTGAACAAATGGTTTAAGCTTTACAATTTTAAACGGTTTATTTCTTTTCGGAAATTTGACTGCAGAGGGAGCTGGTTGTTGTAACCATGGCAGCCTCCTTGAGTATAGTGTACATGTGTGATTACAATTACAAAACATGTTTTAACAATTTGATTTTTTTAACGACATGATTTACTTTACCTGATATTTGCCTAAATATGGAAATCCAACAATATAATTCGCAATTGCGAGCTCTTCATCCAAATCCCAAGCTCTGATCCGACGCCACTTCGACGAAGCGTGGTCAGCCATGTTTTTTTTTTCTCAAAAAAACGAGATGTTGCAAAAAAATGAAATAAACGAACGGAAAAAAACGACGTTGGTGTCGTTTTCGTTTTTTCCCGATCGTTTAAACAAAAACCGTTTTTTTCGAAGCGTGAAAACCGCCTAATGAATGTCGTTTTTATGTCGTTCATATTGTTTTTGGGTCGCTGAAATGAAGGCTTGAGAAAAAACATTAATATTTTACTAAAAAATCTTATCCCATTTTCATGAAAAATATGTCAATAGTAAAACCTCTAGAGTAAAAATATGTCAATAAGGAAGCCTCTATAATAAAACTCCATCTAACCTCTCCCTAACTGCGATTGGTCGGCCTTCTCACCCTGCGTATGATTACATTGTTACTTGGTTTCCTGGACAATCCACAACATAGGGTGCTTCTAAAAACTCTCGAGCGCTCATTTTCAATCACGTGATCGTTTACCCCTGATCGCGCCAGATCGTTTACTTTCATTTGTCTCTGGATCGCGCCCGCTCTATTCACCCGCTCATGAAGTTTTTTGACAGCGCCAAGGGCAACGAGATAACAGCCGGATCAGTAAATAAGAGGTAACTGCCACAGAAACTCGTTACGCTTTCAAACTTTCTGTTTTAAGCGTAATTATTTATTTTTATTGTTCATTATTATAATCTGATGAGGATTTATTAGATTTCAATGCATTTATTCTTTTATGACAATAAATACGAGAGTACACGTACGATAAAACTAAACTTTAAAGAAAATTAAAAAACTAAAATATATAAAACAATCTTCGCTTTTATCTTCAGCTCCTTCGCCCCTGCCGTGTACCTTGACCTGTTCTGTGCCTTCAGATTCATTACAAAACTATAAACCGCATAGAAACGGACTTCGAGGTGGGATATGCTTTCATTGTCGGCCATTATTGCGAAAGGAGTGAAAGTGAGCGAGGCAACGCGAAGTGATCACGATGGAAAAAAGATCACTTTGATCCTGAGCGTTCCCAACACGATGATGAGATCGGGGAGTTTTTAGAGGCGCCAGTGACGAGCGCTCTGTCATTTTTAGATGCAGTGCTCGCGTTGATCATGAACGCTTACAATCGATAGCGACTGGAAAGAGTTTTTAGAAGCAGCCCTTTTTTAAAAAAAAAACTCCTTCAACGTTTTATGACGAACAGGATTAAAAATAATAATTTTGGACACTAAAAAGAATTCCCAAAAATTTTCTCATCTATGCCCCATGATGCACCAGCAACATCGTCGAACATTTTTTTTTTGGCGAGCCTGATCTAATTGCAGTTCAGCAATTCAAAAGGTGAATTTTTGTTTTGATAGAAATAACGTTTAACTATTTTTTTATTAAATATACATTTAGGGACCATTAAAAATATATGAATTTCATCTATACTATTATATAAAAGAGAGAGCGAAAATGTATACACTCACTCATTCATTCATTCATCACGAAATCTCCAAAACTGTGAAGCCTACCAACTTGAAATTTGGCAAATATACATGGTGTATCAGGTTCGATGGTCATAAAGTACCTAGCGTTGTTCTCCGCAAAATTCTAAGCATAATTTTCCTTATCCATTTTTCAAAATTCTCAAAAAAAAAATGCTTGAAATCGTTATCCAAAGTTTGGCTATTATGACGTAATTCTAAGCCTTCTGACGTTAGAGTCCTAATTATTCTTGAATATTTACGATATTTCCTATCAGCATTGAGTCAGTTTAGCAGCTATGATGATTTTTAGCTATGAATTTTCGTTAATTTATCATTTCATTTACAGCTCATTAAAGTAGAGCAACTCGTGTTTATTTTCGAAGTAAGCGAGTCTATTGACTCTGTCTCTTACCCTTTTTATGAATGAACTTGCCTTCAGCAGGGACAGTAAATGGCATAGATAGATTACGTTAGAATGCTGAGAATTATGTCAGAAGGCTTAGAATTACGTCATAATAGCCAAACCGAGGCCAACGAGAGACAGGCCAGGCAACACCAACTAGACAGATTTGGGTGGTGTTGGGCCAGGGCACTCAAAAGTCACATGATCATCGGGGTCCGGCCAACAATTCATCCTTCATTGTCTCCATCTTGGATTTTAACAATCAGTAAGTTGGAAACAATGAAGGATGGATTGTTGCCCGGACCCCGATGATCATGTGACTTTTGAGTGCCCTGGCCTGTCTCTCGTTGGCCTCGAGCCAAACTTTGGATAACGATTTCAAGCATTTTTTTTGAGAATTTTGAAAAATGGATAAGGAAAATTATGCTTAGAATTTTGCGGAGAACAACGCTAGGTACTTTATGACCATCGAACCTGATACACCCTGTATTTCTCTTGGCTTCTAGGTGCTCGCTAAGAAAGGATTTTATTTTTTCTTTCTTCCTCTCCATTGTAGTTTATTTTTAAAATTCAATTTACCTGGAGCTGAATGGGATTTTGTGCCAGCGTTAAAAAATTGTGACGTTTGGTTTGTTTAATGAAGACTTTTGCGATTGTTCCTTGAAGCAGCATCAACAATGATTGCAAATATTTCGCGAGAGAATATAGTGTATATTTTATATGCATGAGATGTTTGCCAGCATTAAGAAATTATGACGTCATTATTTGCTTTGTTCAATGAGGACTTTAGCGATTGCTCCGTGAAGCACCATCAACAATGACTGCAAGCCTTTGGCGCGGGAATAGAGGGTTTCTTTTATTTTCTATACATTTTTCTCCGAGCTGAACTGGATTTTTGCCAGCTTTAAGCAAATAGTGATGTCGTTGTTTCCTTTGCTTTAAGTCTCTATTAAAGGTCCACACAGACTCATTATTAATTGTCCCAATTTCCTTATAGGTGGGAAGCTGAAATTTAGCGTGCTTATTCCTTGCAGTGTGCTTGCAAAAGTTAGGAACGTTTCATTATGTGCAGTGTACATGCGGTGTATTACACGAGTTTTCGTCTGCATTACGTAAAACTTACTGAGGTATACACAACATTCCAACACGAGTGAAGCTGGGTAGAACTGTAGAGAGCTATAGTTGGAGAGGACCATCCATTGGGAGCATTTTAAAAGAATTCTTTTCGGTTTTTTCACCATAAATTTTTACTGTATAAATTCTATGCTTTTTTCATGTGTTCATTTTTACTGTATGGTGAGTTTTCATAGCCGATGAAAAAGACAGGCCACGGCGCAAAAAAGTCACCTGATCATCCTAGGCTGAATAACAATCACGGTCTATAGATATTCATGGTCATCGAGCTTCGGCCATTTTCCATTCTTTCGAGAAGCTAAGGAAAACAGATCGCGCCAGGTGCCGCATAGATCGCACCAGGGCCGACCGTGACCTGCGATAGAGGTTTTTCATTGAAACTGAAAATGAAAGTAAAGTTTCTGTCTGTCGATAGGGCGGCGCTGCAGGCGTTTTTGGGCCGATTGTACATGCAGCGCCACTTTTCAATAGAGTTCCCGCCCTATTGGGAGCTAGAAACTTTAACTTCATTTTAACAATGGAGCTCGATGACCATGTACGAGCGTATATCTATAGATCGTGATAACAATGTAACCCTCATTGTTTCCATCTTGGATTTTAAGAATCAGTATTTTTTCGTTTGTTGAAAACAATGAAGGTTGGATTGTTGATCAGCCTACCATGGCCAGGTGACTTTTCCGCGCCGGGGCCTGTCTCTTTCGTAGGCTACGGTGAGTTTTCATGTGACGTCGCAACAATAAGGCGGCCATACAGATGCATCAGCGCGAGCGCAAATCCTACTTAATTTCGTCGACAGCACTAACAATATGCTTATTTACAATTGTTTGCACTGACGTTATCGAACTTTTTCTATCACGGTTCGCCATTTGCAAAAAATGCGGGCATATCGTTAATGCTCTGTTCTTCTTGGGGTTGCCTAAACTCCACGAATCGCATTGCACGATTCAGAATCCGTTTTCAAGTTATCGTGCAAACGGCGGACGGCCGCCCGGATAAACGTACAGACCAAGGACGGCATTCTTATAAGTAGCTTTTATGCTAAAGCTCCTAATAAAAGAGTTAAGAAAGCAGCGGTAGTGCACGAATATGGCGAACAGCTGACGTTTGGTGACGTCAATAAAAAAACCTCTATATTCACATATAGATATTGCAAAATTTCTTCAAACAAAGAGCCCGAGCAACGCCGGGTTTATCATCTAGTTTCTTTTTAAAGAAAACAAAAGAACTAATTGCTCATAGCGCTTTGCAGCACGATGTCGCGTTGTGATTAGGCTTCGACCAATCGCAGTTAAGGAGAGGATTTAGTTTTACTATAAGTATGTATTAATTTTTTAATGAAAACAGTTTTTTTCTGTCGGGGGAGGGGGTGCGTTAATAATTTCAAAACGGCTCATCAGAGCCAAACAAGTTATTTACAAAAAAAAAAAAAATCGCCTTAATAGAGGAGTTTGTACATACTAATTAAGTTTATTGAATTTGGTTCACTGGTATGGCCATATTTTTCATTTTTTGATAAAATTAATATCTCTTAAAAGGCTTAACCAAACTCTTGTCATAAAAAAATACGTCAAGTCACAATTTAAGATACCCTCCAAGTATGTATTAATTTCTGGTTGGGTAGGTCATTTTTAAGGTCATTTGGTTCGTTTTTTTGCCGTTTCGGATTAGATTGCTGCATAAAATTGGTCACATACGTACATACGCCCTTGCGCAAATTAATTGAAACAAAACTTGCATTTACGTACATTAGTAACGGATATGACCTCTTCTATTTTTAAACAGCATTTGAAGACGATTTGGCATGGAGTCTATTACAACCCCTGGCAAAATGTTCTGGAATATAATGCATCATTGCTCAGTTAGCTGCTTTTATTTAAGTGTTAGGATAAACATTAAGAACTGATCACAAATTTGTTAATTTTTTTATTAAAGAGCTCTTCAAAGGCTACAGTCTGAACAAAAAGACATTGAGATTGTTGAATATAGAAATTAAGAAAAAAATTCCAAAGTTTGTGTCTGCTGGAAAAATATATTAGAACATAAGAAACTGTGGAAAAAAGTAACGGAACATTGCCATCTTGGCTAATAAAGAACCAAAAAAAAGTTTTTCTAGTATTTTGTGGCACCTCCTTTGGCCTTAATGACTGCTTTTATGCGCTTTGGTATTGAAGCAATTAATGATTTGCAATAATCTTGTGGAATACTATTCCAACATTCATGCAGTGCTTGCTTCAGTTCATCCTTGCTTGTGAGTTTCTTCTCATTCACACGTTTCTTTAGAAAATACCAAACGTTTTCTATGGGATTGATGTCAGGGTTGTTGGCTGGCCAGGACATTCTTTTTATTCCACTTTGTTCAAGGAAATGCGTAATAATTTTTGCGCGATGACAAGAAGCACTGTCATCTTGAAAATTATGACCTCGTGGGAATAAGAAAATGCGTCAAAATCTCCGTGTAGGCATCTGCGTTAACTGTTCCTTTGACAATACACAATTTGCCGACACCTATTGCTGACTTACACGACCAAATCATTACTCCAGTTGGAAACTTCTCTTTTGTACGAGGCAATCTTATTGATAATTTTCATGAATACGGCGCCAAACAAAGGTTCCTGCTTCATCTCCACATCCAACAACTACACGCCTCTCATCACTAAACACAACTTTCTCCCAGTCACTCTGGTCCCATTGTTTACACTGTCTGGTCCACTGAAGACGCTTTTGCCTCTGCAGTTTGGTAATGCGAGGTGCGGTTTGTGCATTGCAATGTTTGAATCCAAGTTCATGAAGCCGGTTTCTTATTGTTCTATCACTGACGTTTACTTTACACTTGCTCTATTCTGCATTAATCACGTTAGAAGATGCTTTTCTGTATTCCAAACAGAATTTCTTAAGTTTTCGGTCCTATAGTGCTGAAGCTTTCTTTGGTCGGCCACTCCTAGGTTGCGTTTTAGTACTGCCGGTTTCTTTGAACCTATTCCAGATTCGCTTAACAGTTCCAAGCCAACATCCTACGATTTGTGCTACTTCTGTGTTTTACCATTTTACATATGACGAACAACAAGGTTTTTGATATCACTAGAATATCACTAGTTATGAAGTGTTTTCGTGCAACCATGTTGACACTTTCGAAAATCGAAATTAATAAAAAAAGAAAAATAGTTTGACCTTACCCATCCTTTATGTATACTTTTAAAAGTGGAACAATCCAAAATTTGCATCGCAAAAGATGTTACAGATTGTTTTAAAGCAAAGTTCCGTTACTTTTTTCCAGTTTCTTATGTTCCAATATTTTTTTCCAGCAGACACAAACTTCGGAATTTTTTCCTTAATTTATATATTCAACAATCTCAATGTCTTTTTGTTCAGATTGTAGCCTTTGAAGAACTCTTTAATAAAAAATTAACAAATTTGTGATCAATTCTTAATGTTTTTCTTAACACTTAAATAAAAGCAGCTAACTGAGCAATGATGCATTATGTTCCAGAACTTTTTGCCAGGGGTTGTAGTTTCGAACAGTCAGTGTTGATTTTAGGATCCTTGTACCACGCTTGAATCAGCGCCTGAAAGAGCTTTTCCATAATCGTACAGTCCATAGCGCGGAGGCGAATTTTGCATATAGCCCGCAAATTCTTAATCAGGTATAGTTGTACCGCAAGATTTAGAGCCCTGAGTGGAATGCTCGATTAACAGAAAAAGGGGAGTACGGCTCTTGCTCAAGACCATTGTTGAAATGATGAATTATTTCATATTGTTGGATTTTCGCTGACGCATTTGTCTTCAGAGCAATGATTAAATTTAATTGGTATTTTACAGGATCTTATTTTATTAATTTATCTAATTATATTATTTTATTTATTCATTTAGTCTAGTTTATTTAATTAATTAATTATTGGCTTTATTTATTTTATTTTATTTTTTTGTATTTATTTATCATTTAATTAATGTATTCTTATATTAGTTATATCATTTTATTTATTTATTTTTATTTATCAGATTCCATCATAATTTTTTCATTTTGTTTACACATTAATTTTTATGGCTTTTTCATTGAAATGCCAAAATGTATAATGCTTAAACATTACAGCAATGCTGCTCTTGATTCTCGTTCTATGCTTATAAGGAGATTCAACTTTGGATTCAAAAGTGTTTGGTTCATTTTTGGATTTTATGATCTATAACCATTAATAAAAATAGACCTATTAAATTAATCACACAATTATAAATAATTGCTTGAACTTATCTTAACAGACATATTTAAAAATAAAACCGTAAAATCGGTATGAAATATTATAATATACGAATCCTTCTTTTAAAAATATCATGAATTTAACACAATCTTAGAAATAACAAATTTAACGTAATTTTAAAGTAACATGCATTTAACATAATCGAAAATTAATAAAAGTTTTTAATTTTCTTGAATGGGATTTGAATGAATTTTCAGCACTATATGTGTGGTCTTCATCTTCATCATCATCCCACCAGTCGTTAGCAGAATCCTTAAAAATTCCTGTTTAACTAATAATTCAGTCGAACCTCGATAAGTGAACAGCTTCGAGACCGGAAGAAAATAGCCACTTTCAGCAGGGAGTTTTCTTTTAAAAAAGTACACTACTCAACGCTATTTGATTTAAACATTGTCTAATGTTTAATTTAACAATATATAATTATCAGTTATCACAAAACAAAAGAATATTCCACTTTTTTATTCACATTTGTTGATGGATTTTCAATCACTGATCCCACAAGTCTCCTGTCATCCATAGAGTAAATCAAGCTAACTAAATGCTATATTATAGAGAAAATTTATTATTCCTTAAATTCCCAATTTTGAACCGTATCTTTACATCATCAAGACATATATATCAGTGCCCTGTTCAATATTTCTATCTCCTAACTGTACCTTCTGTCAAAATTACTTCTGTCTTCCAACTGTACCACCTTCCTTCCTACAATACCTGTGCCTTGTTCAACATTTCTTCTGTATTCCATCTGTATTTCACCCGTCTTCAGTCTGTCTATCTACAAGATGCAATTTCTTCCATCCCTCAACAAGTTTACTTTCATCAGAACTTACACTGAAGAGCCAAAGCATTATGACCACCTACTCAATAACGCGTTGCGCCACCTTTGGCCTGCAAAACGGCTGCAACTCGCCTTGGCATATGCCACAAGTTCTTGATAGATGACTGGAGACAGGTTGTACCAAATGTCTAAGCAGCGGTCACGCAAAGTCGAGATATTCCCACATGGTGATGTTTGAGCTCTGAGCTGCCGCTCCATGACATCCCAAATGTGGTCTATCGGATTAAGATCCGGCGAGTTAGGTGATCTTTATGCTCCTCGAACCACTCCAACACAATTCGAGCCTTGTTAAAATGGAGCGTTGTCCTGCTGGAAGATTCCATTTTCAGTTGAAAAGACAGACGCCACGTAAAGGTGCAACTGGTCCGCAGTGATGTTTAGATAGTCCGCAACTTTCATGGTCCGTTCTACCACAACTACGGGTCCCAGAGCCGCCCATGAGAACATCCCCCAAAGCATAATACCGCCCCCACCAGCCTGTGTATAGCCTGCTGTAAAAGGGGGGGGGGGGAAGAAACTCTTCGCCTGGAAGTCGGCGTACCCTGACACGACCATCGACGTGATGAATAAGAAATCGTGATTCATCCGACCAGGCAACTCTCTCCCACTTATCCATGTCCAGTCTCGATGTTTCCGGGCCCACTGTAGTCGTAGTTGACAATGACGCTTGGTAAACAGAGGCACACGAATGGTGGGGGCCCACTGTGTTCCGAAACACTTGCACTTGGACCTGCATTGTATTGGGCTGCCAGCTGAGCCACTCTGTGGCGCCGATCTTGCTTTACAAGCGGGACGGTCTCCGACGTCCTTTTTCTTTGATGACGTGTGGGCGTCCAATACCTTGGCGTCTACTGCTGGTTTCTCCGTCATTTATCCACTTTGCATAAATACTAACAACGACAGATCGTGAACAATCTACCAGTCGTGCAGTTTCGGAGATACTCGTTCCGAGTCTTCGGGCCATTATAATCTGCCCTCTATCAAATTCGCTTAGATCAGCAGCCTTTCCCATCACTCGTAAAATTAAGTGCAAGACCGATTCCTTACCTTCTCCAGCAGCAGTTAAATACCACTCCCACTTTATTACATGCCTTCCACGTGATCCAGACGAGTTCATTCACCAATGTGGGGATAATCATAATTTTTTGGCTCTTCAGTGTATATATTTTATTTATATCATTAACATATAATATAATGATATAAATTTAAAGGACTGTTCGAATTTCTTAACCTTATTATTATTTCGTAAGTTTTTAATTTATTATCTGAAAAGCAATAGTTTGCTTAATGAGATAATAATTAACATCGTTAAAATTATTATTAGTTCGTTGAAGAAAAGCAATTATGAATCAAGTGAAATTAATACATTTTACAGATTAATAATAATTTTATTTTAAAAATAACACCTTAATAAAGGTGATTCACATACACTCACTCACCAAAAGTCATGGCACACCCCTCCAATCAGGCTCCCTGTCCGTAATGAGATATATCCCGCTGTTCCATTCTCGGAATGCAGGTGCACAGACTTCCTTGATATCACACAATCATTGTGAGCAAAATACTAGCTGCAGAAATGGCAGCACGCTGAGAGCTATCCGCATTTGAACTGGGAATGATTGTTGGTGCCAGATGGATGAGTGCCTCAATATCAGATGTAGCCAGCACACTGCAATTTTCCCGCACAACTGTTGCAAGGGGTCTATCGAGAGTACACCCAACGAGGGGTTACAACCCATGTCGGACAGCGGACGGGCCGCCCACGCCTCATTGATGCCAGAGGTGTTCGCCAGGTCACCCGGCTTGCAACTGCTGACCGAAGGGCGACAGCGGTTCAAATCACCATGCGATACAACCAGGTACGTCCCACAATTGTGTCCGTGACGACAATTCGGCGAATCTTGGCAGTTGCAGGCTTTGGGAGCAGGAGGCCACGACGGGTGCCCTCTTGACAGCTGCACATCATCGGCAACGCCTAGCCTGGGTCACCAACATCGACATTGGATCGCTGAGGACTGGCGAAGGGTTGCCTGGTCCGACGAGTCACGGTTTCAAGTGTATCGGGCCGATGGTCGTATACGTGTCTTGTCCCCACCTGACCCCGCTTATCAGGTGGGGACCACTCAGGCAGGTGGAGGCTCCATATTGGTCTGGGATGTTTTCTCGTGGCATGCAATGGGTCCATTGGTGCATCTGACATCCACTCTGCGTGCTATTTCCTACATCGATCTCCTTGGGAACCACCTGCACCTCTTCATGAACTGTTTTTACTCCGCGGGCGACGGCAAGATAATGCGCCTTGTTTTTACTCCAGCAAGATAATGCGCCTCCATACACGGCCCTTGTGACACGGCAGTGGCTGGAGGAACATGCTACCGACTTCACGACAATGATTTGGCCTCCACGTTCCCCAGATTGCAATCCCATTGAACATTAGTGGGACGTCATCGAACGATCTGTCAGGTCAGCACTAACACAACTGGTAAATGCAGCATCGTTATAGAGTGCAGTGGAGGCGGCATGGCTTGCAGTGCCTGTGGTTGTGTTCCGAGGACTGGTAGACTCTCTTCCACGACGGGTCGCCGCCGTTATCCGGGCCAGAGGGGGCCCAACACGTTATTAGGCAGATGTGCCATGACTTTTGGTGAGTGAGTATAAGCATGATAGAAGAAGAAATAGGGGAGCTTGCATAAAAATATGTAATGCAAATCTAATAGATGCGTTTTCGTAAAGAAGCCTGAAATAGTTGCAGCTCGACGTCGTTTCTGGAAGAGATTAGAAAACAAACCTATCATATATATTTGGATGAAACTTGTATTCATATGATTGCTGTTTTCGGAAAGTGCTGGCAAAATGACAATGAAAATGAAGTTTTAGAAAATTATAGTAAAGGAGCAGGATTTATTGTTCACGCATGAGGGGGGAAAAGATAAGTTAAAAATGCTGGCTTTGTTTTCAAATCTGGAACTCGTACGGTGATTAGCATGAAGATGTGAATTCTGAGAATTTTCAAAAATGGTTAACAAATAATTTAATGCCAAACCTTTCAGTCTGTGCAACATGCATACTCCGCTTGTAATAGCCACAATATAAACTCTGTATGAAGTCAGATTTCTGGAAATGAAATGGCATACGAAATATATAAAGCCGAGGCATATTCTTAACGTCACCTTTGAAGACATTGGCAACGTCTCCTTCCCGGATTACTGGAAGATGTTACCCTCCCCTCGCCAATATTTTGACAATCTTCAATCATATTATTTTTTTCATAATGTGGAAGACCTCTTGGGTTAGTCAGGCTTCTTGTCTACTTCAGTTGATTTCATTTGGAGTTTATTCTGGAAGGGTGAGCCTCGTGATAGCACTGCTTCTGTCCCACCTGAACAAATATACACTTCACTGTTCGACTGTCAGATCACTGGTTTCGTGTGTGTGATATACTCCAAGCTCAGACAATCGTCAGTCAAATTTCCCTCCACCAAGAGGAGGTAATTTTATTCGTTCATACTGTGGATGACCTTTGTGGGTACACCAGGCTTTCTTTGAAATATGTTTATGAAGACTGATATTATGGAAGCTATGCTTCAAATTCCACTCCAATACCGATACACTACACTGTTCGATTGTCGGTTGTCATTCGCAGTTTAGTACACAGCATCCTTGTGTGAAGACACCCAGCTTTCGGTGTAACACAAATTTTCTCTAAAATATACCGTTTAGTTAGCTTAATTTACTCTATGAGGTAAATCAAAAAGCACGAGAGGAGACTTGTGGGATTAGTAGTTGAAAAAAATCCATCAACAAATGCGAATGCAGAAGCGGATTCTTTTGTTTTGTGATAATGATAATTTTATGTTGTTAAATTAAACATTAGAGACTGTTTAAATCAATTAGTACTAAGTAGTGTACTTTTTTTTTTTTAAACGAAAACCCCCTACTCCGGATAAGTGGCTATTTTCTTCCGATCTCGAGGCTAGCCACTTATCGAGGTTCGACTGCATAATTATTCAAACAGGAATTTTTAAGGATTCTGATGACGACTGGTGGGATGATGAAGAAGACGAAGATCACACACTGAGTGCTGAAAATCCATTCAAATCCCATTCAAGAAAATTAAAAACTGTTTTATTAATTTTCGATTATGTTAAATGCATGTTACGCTAAAATTACGTTAAATATGATATTTCTAAAATCATGCTAAATTCATGTTCTTTTTAAAAGAAGGATTCGTATATTATAATATTTCATACCGATTTTACGGTTTTATTTTTAAATTAATTTGTTAAGATAAAAATAAGATAAGTTCAAAAATTATTTATAATTGTGTGATTAATTTAATAAGTCTATTTTTATTAATTGTTAGACATCATAAAATCCAAAGATGAACCAAAAACATTTGAATCCAAAGTTGAAATATATTCTTTATAAGCATAGAACGAGTCTCAAGAGCAGCATTGCGGTAATGTTTATGCCTTATACAATTTGGCATTTCAATGAAAAAGCTATAAAATTAATGTGTAAATAAAATGAAAAATTATGATGGAAGTGGATAAATAAAAATAAATTAAATAAATAAAATAATATAACTAATATAAGAATACATTAATTAAATGATAAAAAAATACAAAAAATAAAATAAAATAAATAAATCCAATAATTAATTAATTAAATAAACTAAGCTAAATGAATAAATAAAATAATACAATTACATAAATTAATAAAATAAGATCTTGTAAAATAACAATTAAATTTAATCATTGCTCTGAAGACAAATGCGTCAGCGAAAATCCAACAATATGAAATAATTCATCATTTCAACAATGGTCTTGAGCAAGAGCCGTACTCCCCTTTTTCTGTTAATCGAGCATTCCACTCAGGGTTCTAAATCTTGCGGTACAACTATATCTGTATTTACTGCTCTGTCATGAATTTTTTCACCATTGAGTGATAGGAGCTAAGGCCTGCTGCCGTATCCCAGTGCCGCCAGGATACCTCTTTTCTAGCTCAGGAACAATTTGCTTTCTTAGAATCTCAGTATATTGCGGCGAGTGCATCATTCCTTCTATTGGCTGCAGGCTTCCGACACCATCATAATTAAAACATCCCCAAAACATCTTCTTCGAAAACATGGTTTGTTTCAATTAATTTGCACAAGGGGGGTATATGCACAGACGGATTTTTTTTTTTCAAAATTCCAAGTTTTTGAAATCGATTTCAGGTTTTCATTCTTAGTCAGTGGTAGGCCAAAAATTGTAGACAAGACATTGCAGCATTTTTCAAGCCTCATTACCTTGTCTACAATTTTTTTTTACAACGAGGAGACATGGAAGTGATTTAAACAGTAAATGACCTTTTTAACATTAACGACAAATGAAAATTTTCTTCTTTATCTAGTTTTATTTTTATTAATTTTCTCTACACTCTATCCCACTTGTTGATTTCCCTATATGAAACTTGCACTGCCCATCGACATCTTGAATCTTGGCCCATCCTGGCAGTGATTTCTTAGCTAAGCGAACAACGAATCCAGGGAGCGTTCATAAACCACATAGCTCCATTTTGGCCTCTTTTTGACCCCCCCCCCTCCCCATATAGCTTTGATCATGGCTTTTCCCTTGACCTCCCCTCCCCCCGGATGCTACCTAGTTTTTTACTATTGATTCCAGAAGACATTTGTGTTGTTTTTGTTTCCAGAACTATCATTAAAATTATTGGGTATATAATGAACACGACTGACATTTACTTATGTAATTTTTTAATAACTATAAATATCCTGATTTAGTAAATGGTGACACTAGCGTCTCCGGTAAATTACAATCACTGGGAAAATATCTTCCTTGGGTACAGCCAGGAGATGGTCCTTTGCTTTCTGAGGTTCGCTTTGTCCTCTTCATCGAGCCACTCCTAATTAACGGAAACTAACCTAGTTTACAATCACAAGCGGTGTCGTTCGCCACCGGCGCGTCGACTTTAAATAGTTTAGGTTATACATTCTACATTTGTAGTTGTTCTTGGTACAAATCGCCGCCGAAGCGCTTTGACTTAGTGACAAAGCACGGTGCCGTGGTGACTATGACAACTAAATTACGCAGGTAAATACGGAATTAAATATTCACAATGCTGTTGTGTCCCCTGTTTAACTATGCCAAATAAAATAAATTAAAAGCTACATAGCTGGGGCTCGGACCCGCCCCTCACGTAGCTTAACGTAGCTTTTTATCAACCTACACCCCCCCCCCTCCCCTCGACCGGGCCACGTGGTTTATGAAGCTCCCCCACCAGGAGCACTGCTTCAAGGTCACTACCACAGTATAAGGTCACTTATTCCTTATACTGTGGTCACTACCATAGAAATGCTGAACTATCTGTTCTGTGTTATTCTGTGCTTCTATCCTGTTTATTCTTGGAAAATTTTATAATAATCTACTTAAAAACGTACCATAGCAAATTAACGTATTATTCTTAAATGGCAAAATTTATGTTTCTGTAAATTATCGTTAAGTTCTGAAACAGATGTGTGTTTGATACTAATCAATCTTTGTTTCACTAGAGGGATGTGGAACAAATGCAGAGCCCTGGAAGCCAAGTGACCGCTCCAAAATTTGCAGTCTTCATTTTTTGCCAACGGACTTTAAATCTGGGCTAAAAATCAAATGCCTGATTTCAACTGCTGTTCCAAGTGTGTTTCCTGGCTATTCATCGTATCTACAATGCCAACCAAAATTAAGCCGGCGACGTGCTGCAAAGCAGGACCTACCTCAGCTCAAACGTAGAAAAGAGGATGCAACAGAAAGTCAAGTAAACGATAGTTGGGAAGATGATATAACCTCAGTTAATAACAGTGAATGTGAATTGGATGAAGAACTCATTCAACAGGTTTCTACCGATGCAGAACTTCAGAACTGTAACAGCAGACCATCAATCAGTGCAAGTATGAGAAGTGATGCTAGAGTTGATACAATATTATCATCTAAAAAAATTAAGCAACCCCAAACAAAATTCAAAGCTTTGAATGCCAAATATCAGCGACTTTCACGCAAACTGACTGGAAAAAATGCTAAAATAAAAATCCTCGAAGAACGTATCAACATTTTGGAAACGCAAATTAGAACATTAAATATTGACAAAATTGAAAACGACGATATGGTTGGGTACGCTAAGGCATCATTTCTGAAAGAGCAATTGCTTTTATATGGTCAGAGAAAACCTCGATGGACCGACGAAACAATCGAATACTGCGTTCTGTGGTACAACAAATCTCCGCGTGCCTATCAGTTTGTGCAAGGAGCACAACTTTTGAGTTTACCATCGACCACATTGCTCAAACGTTACATTGGTTCTACATCAGAAGAGAAATAAACTATTTGTTAAAACAAAGGCTTCTTTAAGAATGTGCTTGATTGAACCCGATGGACCGTTTAAATCAATTAGATCAGAAGATTTATAAATTACTTTGATTTGTTGGACTATCCAGTCCTGTTAAGCTCCCTGTAGCTTTTTTCCTTACAAATTGCCTAAAAGGGGAAGAATTATTTAGCTTAATCTTAAAGGTCTTAAAAAAAGTGGAACTTGCTAAGTTTGTCGTTATAAGATTTGTTGCAGATAACCACACGACGAAAAAGTTAAACTGTTCAATTTTCTAAGTGATTGTGTACACAAACATGAAATTGCCCATTGTCGTGACAGCACTCTTCCACTTTTTCTGTCATACGATTCCTGCCATTTATTGAAAAATTTCCGTTCGGCTTTTTTATGAAGAACACGAGATTTAATGAATAATGGGAAACCTGTAAGTGGAAAATATATACATGAACTTGTCATTTGCAGAGAAATTCCGTCATCAAGCCAGTGAGAAATTTAATCTATAAAAATGTCTATCCGAAAAATAGACAAAATGAATGTTAAAAGAGTAGTTGACATTTTCAGCATTGAAGTTATTTCTGCACTAAATTTATGAATTCCTTTGAACATCAATTTGACATTCGTATCTTCAAACATACAGATTCGACATCAAATTCTGGAAATAAGAAAGTGGTTCAATCTTCTTAATATGAAAATTCGAACCATTCATATCGTTTCCAGAAATGTTGATGCTATGAATTTTTCTCACTTTCAGACGAACGGCTTTTCTGGTTAGAAGAAACAGTCATTCGATATCTTCAGTGATATAGGAGGTTTCTTGTATCAACGAAAAAATTCAATTTATCAGCAGAAACAGTAATGAGGCTATGCACTACATTGTCCGTGGTAAATTGCATCAAATATTTTTTAAACAATGGATACTAATTTTTCGTCAGATGACATAGACAACTTTTTTGATGTCTATGTCAGCTATTCAACAATTATTCAGATCTTGAATAAAATTCTAATAACAGGGCTGGTTTCTGCATCAGCAATGTGCAAAACATCCATTGTAAATCATGGCTGTCAAATGTTCATGCCTTGGAAAATCAAAAGACTTCCAGTTTGCCTGAAAAGATACTGAAAGAAATCGAACAACTTGCGATGCAGCTAGGAGTTGCAATCTGCAATACTTGCAACCATTTCACGAACAGCTTCCATCTTGCTAATTGCTAAGTTTGCCTCAGTTATCTTTACCAACCATGGCATTAATCAAAACCACAGAGATTTAGGGGATTACGTTATCCCAGCTCCTATTTTGTTTCTTTCTTGTTGAAGCTGGAACAAGAGTTGGAAAAATTATAACTCATTTCAAAAGTTCTACTTCTTTGTTGAAGAAAACTTTAAATTTTTTGTTACCTTTTTTGTAAAAGAACCCTTTATTTTATTGTCGCATTGATAATGAGCATTGGGTTATTCCACGTGATATCGTTTAGGTGAGGTTGCTCGATCATTTCAGATTGTTTTTTATTTTTTCACTATGGTTAATCGTATCATTGAGAAGTATATAACAATTTTTATTTTATTTTTATCTGAAATAGTGTAAAAAAAAAAAAATCCGAAATAGTCGAGCAACCTCACCTAGGCTATTTCACGTGGTATGACTCAATTGTAAAAAACCATTGCTTTATTATTTTGGAAAAATTTGTAAAGCCTTATTTGACAAGCCAAGCCAACAAAACAGATGATTATGTCCGAGATAAACGCAAACATTTCACTTCTAAAAGTAAACCATCATCTCGCAAAATGTAAAAATAAACCATTATAAAAAGGAAAGTTTTTGGATTTTCATTTATGATTTTATTTTCAGTACTATACAATAAGTGTTTCTTAACCCTTTTCTCTCTACGGACCGGTAACACAATTAAATTACAAAAAAAATATATAATTGCATTGCATCTGCGTGATATCATAGGTGCGCAAAAGGTAGAATTTATTTAATGAAAATTAGTTTTGAAATATATTTTTTAATTATCAAATTAAGGTTATTTTTCGTGGACCGGTAAAATTTTTTCGTGGACCCGCGGTTGAGAAACACTGCTATTCTGTATAGAAATATGGCAAAATATGCGTGAAGAATACGAGATACAAGATCCACTTAACCACTAAAAGTTGATAATCACCTTGTGATTAAAATGTACATTTATGCCAGCAAATGTCAACGTTTTGTGGCAAATGGATCTTGTGCCTCCTGTTTGTTGGTTATTTCTACTTACGCAAAATATCTTTTTCGAATACGCGTAAACAACAAGAATCCATAGCAAAGTTGATAGATCACTGGTGAGCGCTATCAAATGGCAAAACGAGGAAATGCATGTTAAAAATTTGGATCATTCCATGAATAGAGTAGCGAAGTATTAGGCAGACCTCCCGTTATCTTTGTAGTAAAGCCAACTCTTGGGTCTGTGCTAATGAATTGTCCTGAAAATGAGCAATATATTTGGACGCGAATAACTGAAAATTGTGATATTTTGCCTAGTCAAAACATTCTCTTTGTGAATCGACACTTAGTTAGCATCTCTCCAGCAAGGCCATCATCCCTGAACGAAAGATCTTTCGGCTAAGATCTGAATAAGTCATCAATTATAATGTGAACCTCGTCGTTTGCCGTGAACTGTTTCCGTGATGAAACAAATAATGCCCTGTAGGAGACAAGTCTGGAAAATAGGCCAAAAGAATTTAAAGTGTTAGCATCGTTGTTGTGCGACATGAGAACGGGCATGTCTTGGAGCAGAAGAACACCATATCTGTTGACCAAAGCCCGATTGTTTCCGCAACAACTTCTCCTGCATCTGTTACAGTTCAGCACAATAACGTTCTGCATTGATAGTTTTGCCTCTTGTCAAAAAACTCCGATGAATTTTCCCGTATGTGGACCACTATACAAAGTAGTATCTTCTTAGAGGCGTAGGCTGTTGCTTAGGATGCCGTCTTAACGATCGTTTCATACAGAACCCATTTTACGTCGCAAGTTACGATTCGGTGCAGTAAAGTTTACTGTTTATTGTTGGATAGCAGAACATGCAGATTTCCAAACGCCTGGTCTTGTCAATTCTTGAAGTACCTATATGTCTATTTTTTGATCTTATCAACTGTCATATAATGAACATCTCACAACACATTTTTCGCGGTTCAGCTTCAACTGCACTTACCAGAATATCGTCAGAAGCTGCAACAGGTCGATGAACATGCCTTGTTTTGCAGGTCCGTATCTCCGCGTCGAAATTCCACAAACTAACGACGAACGGTTCGTTTGTGGCTGTGTTCTTACCAAATACTTTGTTAATAAAGAAAAAAGACGACACAAACCACTAATCCACAAAATTATTTAATAAAGACTGAGTCTTTATTAAATAACTAGATGATCCCGTCAAAATTTGACGGAAAACCACTGTCCGCACGCCACGAGAAGACCGCTGAGTTGCTTAATGTGCTCGTATGGTGTCGCTGGTAGTTGCAGATCAGTCTACAGTTATGAAGGGAGGAAAAGCGCTAAAATCAAATAGCGCAAAAATGAGTTCTGGCCGTGTTTCCAAACAAATGAAAACGTTTGCATTGGAGAGGTAGATACCTGAGAAATATGAAAAAAATAAGAGAAGAAAATCGTCCTATTGTTTACATCGATGAAACATGGATCGACTCAAATTTGGCTGTTTGTCCCCCAACACTGAATAGATACATCTGCAACTGCAGCGACACCATACGAACACATTAAGCAACTCAGCGGTCTTCTCGTGTCGCGCCCGGACAGTACTCCATCTCTATAATTAAAAATCTATTTGCTTGTATTGTTGTTTATTGTTATCTTTATTAATTGTTTGTGATTGTTGTTAATTTGATCATCAATGCTAGCAAAGTTGTTGATTGTGAACGTCATTATGGAGAGGATTGTTTGATTTGCCAGCGTAAGCAATTTTGAATTGGAAATTATCGCTAATTAATAGTAATTTTGGACACAAATACTAACTTTGACAAATCTACAGATTAAGATCTTTCATTTAAGACCAAAATGAAGTTTTATAGATGCAGTAGTTTTCTCCAACGAACTGTCGAAAGAATCACCATTGGAATATATATATCGATAGATAGATTTTGTGGATTAGTGGTTTGTGTTGTCTTTTTTCTTTATTTCAGTGCCCACAGTTTCTTGGCGTGTTTATTTTACTTTGTTAATGTTCTGAGCGGCAATCTTGCCGAATGGCCCAATTTAAATTCATGAAGGAAGATGACTCTCAAATCACGATATTCGATGTATATTTTGGAAGCCTGAACGGTAGTACGTTCCTATGCTGCCAGAAATATCCGGATACATTCTCATAAAGAAACAACGTATTATTATGACATGACTTATATGTCGTTGGACCTCCTTTTGCTGCAATAACAGCGTGCATTCTCCCAGGGAGGCTTTCAACTGGTTTTTGATATGTTTCTGCAGGAATTGCCTTCCACTCCTCCCTAATCCTCCCTAATTCCTCCCTTCTCAGAAGAAATTTTGGATTTTTGAAATTCTGACTTTGGATTCTTAAAGATCATCAAAAAGTAAATAGGAATGTCTATAGTAATGTAAATGTCTATAGGAATGTAAATAGTAATTATCACTCTCTATCTCTTTGTCTTCAACGATAAAATTTGGTTCAAAACTTTAAAAATTCCTTACCTTCAGTGCCTCTATCTCTTAAATATTGGGCCAATTGAAAAAACTCCAAGAATGTGATGTTTGTGTGCAAATGTTGTGTACAATCTGAAAATAGCATTAAAAACTGGGATTTCTATTCACATTTCAAAGTTGACTTCCATATTCGAAGATGGCTTTGTTTTTTTTGGAAATGGAATGCACGTAAAAACCCCTCAAAAAAGTGCAATAATTCTTATATTGAAAGTACTCGGTCAGATTTGTATTTTAGAAGTTGGCTATTGATTCACTTTAGATGAGACACATCTCAGTCTTTATAAAAACACTTCTTCGAAGTTATTATTTTTTATTATCGATAAATCTTTTTTATATAGTTATACAAAGTGTTTTTGAATTGAGTACAGATTTTTTGAGAGATGATAGAAGAGGTCCTTAGAAGTATTTTTGTCATATGAACATGGGGTCCCCGCAGCTCCGTTTACTTACAACACTGCATTGAACAATCAAATGACACCGGAACGCAGTGTGCGTTGGTAGGCCTAGATTATTTTATTTTTAACAATTAACACAAGCATAAAATCAATGGTGTACTCCGAACCCGTAGATACCGAAGAAGAATTGGCGGCTCGTGTTGTCGCGGCAGCACCCAGCTAGCACTCATATGTTATATTTCCGTTGGAAACTGGTATTTAGGTTGGTAAACCGTAAGAGCTGAGAATGGAAATGTTCAGATCTTGTTATTAAAGTGTTCAATTAGATAACGGTTTTGGTGGATTTCCATGTGCGCGCTTTCTGCCTGAAAAACAGCGCTGACAAACGCGTACTGCCGAATCTAGAAGTATGAAAGCAGCGAGGCAGTTTTGGCAGCACGCATTCTATCGACAGCGTGTTTCCATATAAGCAGCTGTTCTCTTTGCACATGCGCACTACACTTCACTACGCCTCAAACAAATCATGGCGGCCTTTCAGGTGGTTCAGGCACGTTTCTTTGTGATCGTGCCGATGTTTCTCCCAGCATATAAATAATATATCAATCAAAATATATTCGATGACTGTGTAGAATTGATGGATATTGTATACGAGTTTTGGTTTCGTAGAAGAGAAGTTCATTAGCGTTTTCATGTTCACGATGAGACCTAGCGAAAGCTTTGGCATTCGGTTCAGGTCTATTTCTAGGCCTAACCACAGCGTAGTAGAAGAATAAAACTATTGTAAATTACACTAGATATATGTGGATATTTAAGTGAACTCAAAAAAGAATGCACGTAATGCAATTTTCGAATAGGTTTTACATTAAAATTTTTATTTTAAATAACAAGACGTTCTACGATGTTGGACGACGTGGTGCCGATGGTTTTAATCCCGGGATAGTTGGTTCTTTTGCCGTCGTTCACTAGGCCAGGCCCGGCGGCGAAGTGTAAACAAGCTCCTGTTGAAAATTACACTGGAGACACAGAATAAATTAGTAACACATGTACCATATTAGTGATCTGTGACATGTATTTTAAAGTGAATATAGAAAGAATGCACACAACTTTATTTTCGGACAGAACAGCGTTAATATTTTTATATTTTTTATTTGAACCGATAAAAGATGACTTGTAAACGGCGTGTTTTAAATGTGTAGGCCTATTTTTAAAACGGCGCGTCGGTGAAATAATAATAATAATAATAATATATATTTACACACAATAACGAAAATGTATCATGTGCCTTTTATATAAGCTTAAACACTGTTGAAGCTTATCTGCCTTCTCGGGCTAGTATAGATCAAGTTCGATGGTGATCTATGATTATCCATGATAATCCAAAAATCCACCGAAGAAGCTATATTAATATTATTGTATTCATTGCATTAACTGATCTTTATGAAATATTTTAATAAAGAAATATTCTGATAGTCGATGCATCGACGCTCAATTTTACAAAACAAATGAAGCTCGTTTAACATCCTTCTTTTTAATTAAGTTATAAATAAATAAATAAATAAATAAATAAATAAATAAATAAATAAACAAATAAGTACCTAAATAAGTAAACAAAATTTTAGTTCAATAAAAATATATTTTTATATATTATTCTATATAGAAGAATCCAACAAATAATCTGGTAGTTACAACAGAGGGAAAGGCTTTCAAGCGTAGAATCAGAGATGGATGAAGGGGGGATTCTCATCTGTTCTTGGTAGAATCCAATCAATGACGTCATTTTCTGCCCAAATGGCAGAAGAAGTTGAACTGATTCTACTTTGAAATTCTGCCGAAATCCGCAGTGCGTCTAAACGCGCTGCTTTTGTGTTTCCATATAATCAGCTAAACAAGGGCAGCGAAATTGGTAGAAACTGCTGATATGGGCAGAAAATGACGTCATTTGACGCGTTGACGCGCACATGGAAATCCAGCTTTAGATGTTAAGTAATTCCTACGTTTGGTACTCGTTGGGAAATCGTAATATAATTTCACTCATGGCTCGTATAAAATGGCGATCCATTATTGGACTAGCAGCTAATCCTCGAATTCCTCCCACCAATCAGAAACAAACGTGCGTGTTGCGCCCTCTTTTGTCTATCTTTGCGGAGAACTAATATCTCGAAGGCCATGATGTAAGATGAACAGCGATTCATAATGTATTTTCTGATGACCTGAGTGAAATGTTTAAACGATAAGCATATAGGGATGCAACATCGAATCAAAACATCGACGTTTTCCTGCAGTAGTATTTTCAGTAGAATATTCAGTTGCAAAAACAACGTTAAATGAATATAGTTTCAATTTTTCCTTGATAATTTCAATTGCTAGTGGCGGAGTCAGTGAAGTTATTTCGGTATTTCGGTAACATCTGAAGGAAAAACATAGATTCATCGTAACAATAACATCGATGTTTAAAAAATGTAATCTCTTACATCTCTTGTGTAAACAACTGCTAATGCTAGAGAAAATGAGTTTTTGTCATTTAGTATTGCTAATATTAATCAGTTTCTGCCCTAGCGTAATCTGGCTAGGTTGATTTTTTTAAATTGAAACTTTCAAGAACAAGAATTAAAGAGAAAAAATTAATTCAATTACGAATTTACAAGATTACGTAATTTAATAAAATAATTTTACTAAAATGAATTTCCCTATCAGTGTGATTTTTCTAATTATTAGTATTTTTATCTTGTTTAATTCAGCTTTGCACTTTAGTGTAATCTTTATTTTCGTCCTAGGTGTAATGGAAATTTGTTTTCGATTTTTAACACTTGTTTTCTTGCACTACGTAAATAAAAAGCAGCTTTTTATTTTTTTCAAGATTTTTAATGCACCAGATATCGCACCACATCAAAGACAATTCCTAATTATATTTTAGATTTCATTCATTATCTGATTAGCTATACGGCTTTATAGGTAATATTATCCTCACGTATTGGTTTTATACTTCATTATTATTATTATGAACATTGATTATGTTTATTTATTACTTCGAAGCCGGTATTATTACAGCAGTTTTCTTAATTATAATAAATTGTAATTTTTCCAAGTTTGTAGCATTAATTGTAAAATCTGCGATAAGATTTCATGAAATAAACTGCAAAAGAGCCAATCTAGAGCGATGCGAGTAGAGCAGAATGAGTAAATATGCCTGGGGAGGGAGGGGGGTGGAGGCATCGATACGCATTACTTAATTTAAAGGAAATGTGGCGTTTCTTGATTTGCAAATTGTCGGCGTCATTCATAATATTCATCCTATCTTATATTAGCTGCTCGATGCGAAGATAAAAGTGCTTAACACATGGCATTTCTCTACACTGCGAAGCGAATCCGCCATGTTGGCTCGTCGACGGAGGGACCAAAGTAATTTCTGAAATTGGAAATCTGAAACTGAAACCTTTTTTCCCTTTTGACGCTTCTGATTGGTCGGAGGAATTCGAGGATTAGCCGCTGGTATTATTGGATGTTCACTAATTGACGTATGTGCGCAGTAAAAATGCGCAGAAGAGCAATGCAGCATCTAATTCAGAGACCGTTAAAGTAAGCGCCTCTGATCTAATCTGACTGAAAGCGCTTTTTACAAACGTCTCTGATCTAATTTGACTGAAAGCGCGCCTTTATTTCTGGTTGACAATTGACTATTGAAGATTGACATCTACGCTCCCTTCCTGCTTTTCTTGTTTCTCCAAGAAAAAAAGTAAGTTATAACTTGCTATTATATATGTTTCAATATGTTACATATGTTACATATATGTTTCAATATAATTATTTGTATGTTGATGTAACTTTTTAACACTTATTTTGTGGGATTCTATTTTCACATCATATTAACAAAATATTTATTTCAATTTAAGAAATTGCTGTTTTCTTATTCCTACGGAATAATCATATAAGGTATACAATCTTTTTTACTTTGTGTTTGCTTGAGTACAAATAGAAATAACAATTTTACTTGTATTTTAACAAAGTAGGATAAACTGTACATACGTATAAGATTATTATTACTTGTCCAGAGTCATTAATAACGATCGTATTATTAGAAAACGACGTTTATTTATTTAATAATAATGGAAGTTGTTCGTTTAATATGAGATTGTTTTTTATAGCTTATTTAATTCATCGTCACTACGATGAATTGATTAAAATGGAACTATAGTTCCATTATTTCTTTGTTTTAATGTACCTAAACGTCATTTAATTCATTTAATTATATTTACATCTGAGCATAAATGTAAACTTAAAACTTTCTGTTTTATTTTTTATTCGTATAATATATCTTGTTAGATTCAGAAGATTTGTACAATTCCTGTTTCTAAGCTATTATCTTCTTCACCTGTAAATGATTTCTTTTTTGTGTGTATGTGAAATATTTTCTTAAATATTTTTTTTCTTTTTTTTTTTTTAAGAATTTGGTGAAAATTTTTAGTTAAAAAATATGATAAACTTTGTATGACGTAAATTTTATATGTTTTAATTCGAGATAAAAATTTATTACCCATTTACTCTTCATAAATACTTTCTTTTTCAAAATACTCAGTTTTGGGGTATTTACCCATCCCACATCACTACTTTTGGGACACTATGAATTTTGGCCATTCTGAATTATTATTATTATTTTGCATGCTTTTGTAATTTTTAGTGTATAGTTTCAAATTATTATATATATGTATTTTTTTTTCTACAGATGCTGCTAAAATAAATTCTGGCGAGAAAGTCACGCTAAGTGTTATAGAAGCCTTTCTGAAGGATTTTCTGCGATTCGCCCCAGATAAATGTGGAGGCCGCAGGCAAAGGAATAATATTGTTTAAAATAAAATTGTTTATTTCAAACCTGTCTTGTATTTAATCATTTGTACTTGCAATTATTCAATTTCATAATTTTGCAGGGGATTCAGATAAGGACAATAGATAATGACAATATAAAGTTAACTAAATACTAAGAATAGGCTTTATAATAATTTAGCTGGAGGAATTAATGTCTTTATAGTGAATGGAGATATATTGGTTATATTGGTTAGTGAACATGGTTACATTGGGAAAATGATGTGAAAGCATTATATTAATGTTGGGATCACGTTAGGAAATCATTGGGAATATATTCTATAGAATTCTATATAATATATTAATGTTGGGGTTATGTTAGAAAATTGATGGAAATACGTTATATTAATGTTGGGATTATGTTAAAAATAACCCAGATCTAACGGTTAACCAACCATCAAACAGCGTACCATTTCTGCGTTAGTCTAACGTATGGACCTAACGTTGGAATTACGTATTGGAATTTACATTGGAATTACGTAAGCATGCTAGCTGGGCAGGTGACATCAGCGACCGTGCAAATCAACTGTTTCCACGCGTACATCAATCCATCATAAGGCGTTGCGAATTGTACTATGAAGCAAATGGCGGTCATTTCGAACAATTACTGTAAAAGTCATACACTAAATTGCTTGTGTTAATTGTTAAAAATAAAATAATTTAGGCCTACCAACGTACACTGCGTCCCGGTGTCATTTGATTGTTCAATGCGGTATTGTAAGTAAACGGAGCTGCGGGGACCCCATGTTCATATGACAAAAAATACTTCTAAGGACCTCCCAAAAAATCTGTACTCAATTCAAAAACACCTTGTATACTTTATCTAAATAGCGGACTAAACGTTCATCATGTGCTAATATTTTGTGTCTTTTATGTTTATATTTTATTTGTTAGAAAACACCCGGTGATAAACAAAGGGCGAAGTCAAAAATGCACACACCGAGTTGAGTTGGTGAAGCAATAATTATTGCTGACTATCGTAACAACAATGATTTTATTCACTAACTCAACTCGGTGTTAGCATTTTTGACCTCGCTCAAAGATGCAAACCATTATAATCAACTGAATTTTTATTGTTTGACACTGGATTGTGTTTAATGCAATAATAGAGCTTTTACAGCACGTGACCATATAATGCACTGTGGGTTTGGATCATTGTTAGCAGGTCAGCCATGTTGGATAACAAAAACGCTTTCGTACGGTATTCGCTATGGCAAGGTCAGCGTATTGTACGAATCTTCCAAACAACAATACTTAACCGATCTCCTGAGTGAATGCAATGCAATGACGTATATAAAGATAGACTCCGAATTCTATTGTTAACAGCGGCAAAAAGTGAAGCAAATTGAGCCATGATAGTTCTGGGCAGGAGTGAGCCGTGGAGTAATTAGCTGTCTGGCTGCTTTGTTTTTGAAGATTTTGGGCCTGAGGAATAATTAATTCAAAACATTCCTCAAAGTTAAACTGCGTACAACTGTACAAACAGACAAAAAAAAGGATCAGGAATCATGTTCCACAAAAATAAATCAAAAATACGTAACTAAAATGAAAATACGTAACTGAAAGACAATCGAAACGAAATTGAAATTGAAACCATGATCGAAAAATTGTTTATAAAATATAATAAAATACTTCAAATACAAAGTAAACGAAAAGATAAACTTATCACTCCGTGATCGGCGTGTGAAAGAATTATTAATCAGCTACTCTCATGTTTAGCCATGTGTTTTGCATCATCTTCACTCACTTTCGTCCATGACAGTTCTGGGCATGGAGCTTCCCAATTTGCTTCAAGTTACAACAATAGGATTCGGAGTCTATCTTTAATATACGTCATTGATGCAATGATTGGGAAAAGCGAAACTAGAGAGTAACGACTTTTTTGTGATCCAGTATGGCGGCATTTACGTCATGATGACGCGCAGTGAAAAAGCCCTATAAATATAAACTTTTATGATCTATGATATTTTTCTTTTTCAAATACAGCAGTTAAACAATCACGAACGAAACAACTTTTGTGATTCATTTTATCTTAGATATAAAATAATATCTATGGCAGTCATTTATATAAAATCAGCGACGGTGGACTTTGTCACAACAACAAAAAAAATCCAACAATGGGTTATTTCCCGCTTCTAGTTTAATGTAAATGAAGTTTATTCGAAAATTGCTTGAAATGCTACAATCTACAATAGTTGGTGAGCGATTTTTATGGAAATTACTTTATTAACTATTTTAACTAAATATTTATAAAAATTTTGTCTCTGCTGCATATTTTTTTTTAATTTTATGGTTTTTTTTTGCAAATCTTTTTATGAGCTATACTCGAGAAATTCCGTCTTTTGAAGAAAATTTTCCTTGTATTAAATAGACGAAATGAATTACGTTGAGAATTTTTTGGGATATTTCCTTTGTATGTAATTATGCGTTTCTCTTCTGCTGTTTCTTACTTACCGGGCATACAAATGACTAGTCTGTACCCTCAAGAAACACCACGCAAATCAAATCATTCATAGCGCTGAATAACGTGATACTGAATTACCAATTTTGTACACAATTTGAAGAATCCACGTTGCTTTTCATTGGATCAACCTGTGTCTGAACACCTTGCATATAGTATTGTAGAAGTTTTTATTAAGCAGTAATGTTTATGGTTTATCGTTGGGATCTTAACATTAACAGTGGTGAGTTTTAACAGGCACTAACATGAATACATGGCCTAGCATTCTTCATAGCAGTTGAATTGCCTGTATACAAATATCCTCGAATTATTCCACACTTTTAAATTTCCGTTTGAGCAGCATGCCTTTGTGACAAATAAAAAACACTTCTTGTCCACAGTCGTAATGACAAAAATAGTAAAAGACTGGCAGAATTTAAACTGAACCCTGAAAATGAATGGACTCTCCAATTGTAAGTATACAAGTATAAATTGTTTAATGATGTAAACGGAACTGGGCCAATCATTGTTTACGTTTTTTGGACCATTGATTGCCGTTGGAAAAATTGTAGAAATGACAATATTTTGCATAAAAAAGTGTGACGGACATGCCTACAGCCTCGAGTCTACTATCTTTATTATAGAGGCTGAATAAAAGTAAGGGGGGAAACTTCCTGAGGTGATTCCTAACAGGAAAGGGAACAAACAGTTGATATGAACTTTTTTGTTCTCTTTTCTGTCAGGAGTCACCTCCGGAAGTTTGTCTCATTATTTTTTATTCATCCTGATATGCAATTTCCTTTGCTGAGCTCATTATCTCCAGAGGTTTCCAGATCCGCAAAGCTGCCCCAGCCATCCCCAGACCTGGATCTATGTGACTTTTGGCTGTGGGGTTAACTGAAAGAAAGCGTCTACTAAAACTATGTCAGGTTTCTATTTGATCTGAAGGCCACCATGCAGTGACATGTCCCTCAGATTTCATCGAAACTGTTGATCATGCCGTTTTATGGATCATGCCATCAATGTCTCTGATAGACACATTGAAAAACTTTTGGTAGCCTTCAATTCTAATAAAGTTGTTAACATGAGTTTTATCTTAACTGCCTGTGCCTTGCTCTTATCCGTATATTCTAGCTTCGAATATTTTCATTTTCAGATCTACAATTTTGGGAAGCGTGTCACGTGATTCGATTGCTCTTCGAAAGATATCGAAGCTTGCAGGTAGGCTTTGTAAGAGCATTAGAGACAGCAGCTTCTCGTTAATATCAACGTCCATTGTTTCCATTTCCATTTTTGAGTACTTGTATAACGCCACAATTTTACCTGGTGGCAAAAATTTCGTATTGTCTCATTTGTACGAGGAGATATCAGAAAGTAACGCCATTTATTTTTTTAAAGAAAATTACAAAACATACAGGTAATACAACTAAGTGGAGCTGAAACTATACGTCTTCATCTACTTCTCTACATAGGAACCTTGACGATTTAGGCATTTATCTAACCGCTGCACCAGTTTCAGAATACCCCGCTCATAGAACTCCGTCGGCTGTGAATACAACCAATTGCGCACGGCAGATTTGAGTTCCTCGTCAGTGGTTTCAGACCACCCAGAAATCTCTTCATGGAACCAAAGAGGTAGCAGTCCGAGGCGCTGATTCTATAGGCTGGGTGGTCCAGAATCTCCCAACCGAAACGGACCAGTTTTGCTTTGACGACGTTGGCTACTACCCGAACGCCACGAGAAGACCGCTAAGTTGCTTGATGTTCTCGTATGGTGTCGCTGCAGTTGCAGATGAATCTATTCAGTATTGGAGAATAAACAGGCAAATTTGAGTCGAACCTTGTTTCATCGATGTACTCGTAAACAATAGGACGATTTTCTTTTTTCTTTTAATTCTTGATTGTAATCCAAAACGTCCATCCAGGGTCTGTATGGCCAGAGGCCGACGAATTGGGTCCCTGGATGGACCTGGATTAACGACTGCTGTAAGATGGTCGCAGCAGCCGGGGGGCTGAAGATCGTATCTCACCGATGATCGCCCATCCAGTGACTAGCCGTGCCTTATGTTGCTTAACTTCCCTGAAGTTTGTGTTCAGTGGAAGCCCACCAGGCCACGGCCTCCCTCTTCTTTTTTTATATTTCTCAGTTATCTACCTCTCCATGCAAACGTTTTCATTTGTTTGGAAACACGGCCAGAATTCATTTTGTGCTACTTGATTTTAGCGCTTTTTCTCCCTTCATCACTATAGACTGATCTGCAACTACAGCGACACCATACAGCACATTAAGCAACTCAGCGGTCTTCTCGTGACGTGCGGACAGTACATGCAGGCGGAAATTGTCATGAAGAAGTCGAACTTTTTATCTAACTCCAACCCCCGTAACTCCGACCCCAGTGCACCAATCAAAACTAAACTAAATAGTGAAGAAAGACATACATTCGGATTTCAACCTTCTACGTCAAAAAATGTAGGGAACAGACAGACAGGCAGACAGAAAGACATTGTGAAACGAATAAGTGCTCCATTCTTCCGCTATTTAATGATTATTTTTTGGCTATATTTTGATGAACTGGGCACGCCTTGTTCATCTTTTATTGCACAGAGTACAACTAGATTTGACTAGTTAACAATTACTGTTGTATTGCTCTCTCTCTCTCTCTCTCTCTCTCTCTCTCTCTCTCTCTCTCTCTCTTTTGTTGTGTTGCTTGTTTTGACCACGGATCATGAAAGAATCCGTGGATTTGAGTAATTCGTACTGAGGAGACATATTCTTCAAGTTTGATTATTATCATTTAGATAATAGTTTTTATGCGTTTTATCAAACTCACATTGGTCAGTAAATTAGAAATATGCAAATATGCAAATTGTTTTAATCCGTTTTTATGCAAAATAGTTTGTGACCATGTGATTCAAACCTGAACTTATGGCCTATTTAGGAAGGAATTGGGTGAGTCTAATCACAGAACTTGTTCAGCATAGGGAAAAAGAAGGATCTAACTGATCTGGAAAAGGGACTAATACAAAGTGTTTGAAAAAAATGTATACACATTTTTCTAGATGTTATCTATAAAAATAACACCAAAATTGAAAGCTTACATTCCAAGATTATTACATGTATTGAATGAAAACGACCCCAATCGAAAAAGACCACACTGCCATCTAGACATAGGAGGTTCCTTGATAAGAGTTTGCTAGGGGAATGGATAAGAGTAACTGTTCGCCGTATTCAAAAGTATCTCGATGCTTATGATAATCACTTCGAACACCTGTTGTAAGTGTACTATTCAAAAAGGAGTTACATTCATCCCTTGATATCTGTAAGAATTTAATGTTACAATTTTTATATAGTTTTTCTTTTGTTGAAGTGCGTATATATTTTTTGAAAACCTCTGTAGATGTTGCTCGTCTAGCTAGAGCTACTCTTGACACAACGAAGTAACTAACTTGATTCTCGAAAGGTCGGGATACTTAGAGTATACAGCTGTTGAAAAAATGATGTACATTTTTGTCTAAAAGAGGAACTGTGGCTCAAAAACAATCAATCTGAGCCAGACGGCTCTCGTTTAAAACTGTTTGTATTGACCACTGTGCATTGATTGACAAATGATTTAAACATGTTCCCGAGCCACATCTGGCAGACGATGTGTCGGGAATGGAAGCGGATTCAAATCAGCAATCGCATGCCTATAGGAAAACGCCTGATTTCGCAAAGAACAGGAAAATTCATCTGCATAATGTCTGGACGTCATGACTGGATACGTGAAGACTGGAAGAAAATTATGGTGTCTGACGAATCACGATAAACATTGTTTTGTACCGACGGTAGGCAGAGGGATTGGCGGAAGCCCCATGAATCAATGGATCCAGCAAGATAACTTAAGGTTTTGGTCGTGGTGTCATGGTATGGAACTTCTTTTCCTGGTAGGCGTTCCACGAACTACCTGAACATTGCTGTGATCAAAGTCCATTCTGCAATGCTGCATTTTTATCATGCACGTGGCGGCTTTTTCATGAACGACAATGCTGTTGTTCATCGCTCAGGATCGATTCAGCAGTGGTTAACGAGCGTTAAGACGACCTCGTTATTTACTCTGGTCACCCAAAGCCCAGATCTTAACCTCATAGAGAATGTTTGAACATGCTCGAACGAAATATCCAATAGCAAGATCCTCTTCTAACAAATCTGCGAGAACTACGGGAATGACTTACAAATGCTTAAACACCTTACCGGCTATGTGTCACAAAGGATTGCGACGGTATCGGGCTCCAGTATTTTAGCAAGAATAATAAGCTAAGAAATAATGCTGGAGTTCGGCTGTCGCCAGTTATTGATAATAGATGTCGCCCACAGCAAACGGGGGACAACTATATAATCCCTGTGAGCGGAAGGAAGCGCAAAAAAGCGTCGTAAACGGCCGCGCGTAATGGAGATAGACGAGCGGGAGTTTCTAAATAGGGATTCGGCCTCAGAGATCGTTGGGAAAGGTCGCCAGAGATTTGGTGCTCTAATAAGAGCAAAGAGAAACCCAGGTTGACTTCAATGAGAGTGAGTGCTTCGACAAGCGTGCGAATGTCGGAGAAAGCACGAGAACCCGAGTTTTGTCAGCGAGTGGACTCAAGCAGTGCGATAGCATCTAGCAGCGATATTCCTGAGACTGTAATTAATCATAAAACTCCCTTAGTTCTTTCTCCAGCTATTTCTGCAGACTTCTGTGCAACCGAAGGTTCCGTAGGCTCGTCGTTAGCAGCCTTTTACGAAGAAGGTCCGCCCCGAGTCCCGAAGCAAACTCCTACCAAGCCGAGGACAGCAATTTCGGCGACCGCTACCTGTATCGACAGTGCCTTTCGTTCCCGTTTGGCATATTTAAACGCTCCTGCAGAGCAGAAGACTTCTTTCCCGAGAACAGCTACGCCAGCTTTAGGACCAGGATATGACGGGCAGTTTTCTCGCCGAGTATAAGTTTCGCCCTTGTGTACGTGTTGGACTTATTCATTTCGGACTGTAACCGAATCCTTCCGAAGGAGGAATCAGCAAGTTTCTCTTCAAGTGACGTTGTTGCCGGAATATTTCCTTGGTCCGTTCGTGGCTATATAAGGGAGAGTCTCGCCACTTTCACCCTAATCTCGAGGTAAGCCGAAATTCCTTTATGCTGTATTATTTTTTTAAGACGCAGTTTTAAGCAAATTAAGCAGCGTCAATTTAAGCTGAGTGTTTACCTAATGAACTTCCCGCTCTCTTCTCTATAACTAGAATTTAATAAGTTTCGTTTGATTGCGTGCAGGCGCGTAAGCTTTGCATTTTTTTTGTAAACTTGTTATTGAGATTCGTATGTAATTCTTTGGCTTATAATGCGCGTAAGTTGGGGCGTATGTTGATCGTCTTATCTAGGGGTTGCATTAAAGCTTGTGCTATTAATTATTTCTGTGCTAGACGTTAGCTTAAAATTAGTTGATTGGAGTTCCTAGATTGTTTTCCATTTACTAATGGCTGCTTAAATTTATTTCGCAGCTTCCCTTGCCAAACGGATTCAAGACGTTCAACGCCTATGTGTAACCGCAAAGTGTAATGCGGCCAGCAACTAGAGGCACCATTTTCTTTCCAAGATTATAAGATAATCTCCTTCACATTTGGATATTTGTATTTTGTTATTTGAACTATAAAAAGCAAACTAAATTTTGGGTCGGTAAATTTAGATCTAGGTTAAGCCTTGTTAAAGGCTGAGGGCAATTCCATAAGATTTAACTAAGGACAATTAAGTCGCTAATTATAAGAATATAATTCGGCGGAAAGGTTTATTTCCGTTTATCAGTACTGCTAGGGGTTTTTCCTCGTGTCAGAGGAATACCCCTTATGACCATTTATATTTTTTCCCTTCATTTGAAATAAATTCAAATGCTCTGTAATTGAAGCTGTTTACCAGGCTATTTCAGCTTATTTCAAGTTAGCCTTTTGTAAACGTAATTTGTTAATGGTTATTAAAAAATCAAATAAATGTATGCTCCTTGTAACTAATTTCCTTGTACACTCACACCTTCCACTGCGCGAGTTCGTGACACTGCCAATTCGCATACATGCTGTAATTTGGGCCAAAGGGGATCCATTAAAATACTGAACAGATGTTTCTAATTTATTGGCCAGTGTGAAAGTTGAAAAGGAGAATTTGCATTTTTACTGGCAGCTTCTTAATATTTTTTTTTTCATTTTCAGATTGATATCCGTTTATTGAAATGATGTTCTATGCTCATGGATGTATATTTCTTTTTACGTTCTTCGCAGTTAGTGTTAATACAAGCGCAGAAATTGAATGCTACAAATGCTATAGTGAAGACGGCACAACTAATGAATATTGTCTGAAGAATTACGGTAAAGAAGTGGACTGCCCAGGTGGAGATAGATGTGTTAAATTGGTCTCTAAGATACGTAAGCAAGAGGTGCAAGCAGCACGTTACTGCGGTGATCGACAGGCTACGGAGAAGTGCCAAAAAACTGGCAAAGTCTTTGCTTGCTTATACGTTTGTTTCGAATCCTTGTGCAACAGAGCTTCTGAGAATTTCAAACTATCTCATATACTTGTGATTTTTTGCTCTGGCCTATTATTATTTTCAACTTTCAAATATTATTATTTAAAAATTATTTAGGGTATACTTTGGCTTCAAAAGACTTTTTTGTTTTAATTAAACAACTTTAAGTAAAAATTCTTTTTTTAAGAACCTTGTTCCTAAGCATTAACTCATTTGTCCATGTCTGATAATATAAGGGGGCTAATTATGCTGACTAGTTGATTATATGGGCTATCTTTATTGAAATTCTTTATACAGTACAACAGCGCTCAGAAAAAGGCACATATAGATTTCTGGCCTGAATTGTATAAGAGGTGTTAGATTATAAGGAAATAATAAATGAAAATTACTGAAATATTTTATAGCATATTTCTGTTGCTCTAAAATGGTGTTTTGTGCTTGTTCTAAAAATAAGGCACTCTTTAGATTTTCATGCTTATTTAATAACAAACATGTTGAAAATAAAAAAAAATCAGAAATCATTTCAAAGTTCATTTCATGTATTTGGTGGGAAAACCATTATTCTTGATTATAGATTGACATCTGCTGAAAGAATCGACTAACTTTGTCAAAGTTTCTGACTGTCACGCATAAAGTTGTGGAAGCTAAATAATGTTGTTGTACTAGACACAGAAATCATACACTTTATTAAACAATAACAAAATTGATTTATTTAACTATAACAATAATGAAAATATCCAGTCAAAGTTTGTTAATGAAATGACATCTGCCAACACGCAGATAATCGGGAATCTCTATATTAAATTTATTCAATTTCGACAGATAACTTCTTTTCCATAAATTAAGTTTTCTTCAAATTGAATTAACTACATTAGGATTCACTTATACCATTTAGCGAATCAATCTCAAGAAATAGTGCTATTAAACTACTTTTAACAATTAAATAAGTTTGACTATTACAGCTATTAGACCCCGCGACAATACATAAATTACCGGGATATCCACGTTTACAAAAACTACTAAAAAGAATGGTATTTCTTCTCAGCAATGGGCGTACCGCAACAACTCACTGGGATAGTGGCGACGCTTAGCGTTTAATCCGAATAACTCCTTCAGGGATAACTATAATGATAATAGTAATAACAACTATTAGTATTTCATAAAAATGCAAAACGCAAGCTTATAATAGTTAATTATATCAGAATAGTCGAAAGCGGACTAAAACGAAACTTCGACAGCTTAACACAAGAAATTGAGATTGAAATTCTGCCCTACTTACGCGCTAAGAAAATTCGAGACGCCAATTAAATTTTTATATTGACTAAAGAGTTACTACATTAATCCAAATTTAAATAGCTCAATAAACTCTGCAAAATTTACGCGCAGGAGAGAATTTTAATCTGAGTAATACGAGCAATGTCAAGGCGCAAATAGTTTACTGTGCTTTTTGCTTACCTTGAGATATGGGAAGAATGCGCCGAGGTTATCCGAGAAGTAGGCCGGAATGGTCCAAGGAGTTATCCAATAAATCCATAAGCAAACATTTTCCGGCGTTCGCACCGTGCGAGGACGACCAGGCGACTTCTGCTTCATGACTGATCCAGTTGTGCGAAAAGAGGCAACCCAACGCAATATTGTGTTGCGATCATGTATGGGACTGCTGCTACGTTGAGCTCTTTCAGTTCCGGAATTATAGGCTGCAACTCGGCTGTTGGTAATTTTGAAACCACGACACTGGTTTTGAATAATTTTGAATACTTAAGCTCGCGCACGGTGAACATGAAATCGTAGACACATATGCCGGTCGTACTTCACTCTCTACTTCCCTCGGAGAGGAACCTTCGACGATAGATGTACATTTTTCTTGTACCGACGGAGCGGCGTTTCTTCTAATGCTGCTTTAGTCGGTCCGACGTGAAGTTCTCACTATGAGCTTCTATCGGAAAATTCCAAAAAGTCATATAATGATTAAAATATGTTAAGTCCTCGGTTGCCACACTATTTAAACTACAGCGACCTTCACTATTATCCAACGTTGTGAGTACCGCTGGTATAGGGAATTGCTCTCCCGTTTTTGTTAAGATTGGCACGCTAACGTTTTCAATTTGATCAATTCGCGCACAATCCGATGGCATAACCTTTCGGATTCGTTCCCCGCTTGTAACTCTCCCATTATTTTTCTCTCCCTCTTCGGTTTCTCTATCGCGCTTTTTTCTGCGCCTTGTAAGCATCTTCCGCCTACGCAGCATTTCCTCTGATTTGCTATTAATTAGCGCAGATGAAAAATAATCGCTAATGGCAATGGATGGCGCTACTATATTTTCAACATTGCTTCTAGCTAGAGTTCGTCTGCTAGAAGCATTGGAACGCATATGTGTCACAGAATTCTATGACACTGACAAAATCTTAACACGTTCTTCGTGAGCATTTGAAGTTTTGCATCCAAATTTAATTCAGCAACGAGAATATGGTTGAGAAACAAAAACCTTCCAAAGGTATTTGATGGGATTGATGTCAGGTAACTGAAATGGCCAGCAAAAATTCGAACCATTTTTGAAGCCAGATATTGCTTAACAAGATTGGACTTAGGATGTTTATCTTGTTGGAAAATCAAACATCTAGACATGGAATTTTTTCCATGGGGATGCATGTTGTTCTGTAGAATATTTCTGTGCCTGTTCTTGTCCAATCTTGCCCTATGAAAGTCGCCGACTAGATGAAGTTGCAGGCCTCGAAGTTCTCCTACATTTCCTATATTATGAAGAAATCGTTCAAAAAGGTCCTATATCTCTCCTATATTTCGTATCCTCCTATATTTTAATAAATATGGACGGCCTGAGCGGCGGGAGGGGGGTCCAGTTGCATTCTGTCCTGATGATATTCAATTGAAATTACCAATAATCGTCTTTTCATGTGTATGCTTTCTCATTGGCCGCTTCATTTAACCCATTCTAATTTCTACCAATCCCATGCGGCCTTATCCTTGCCGTTTCTGCATATAAAGAAGTTCTCGTTCGTAGGGTCTCTTCAAGCAGAGTAAGGCTTTCAATCTACCAGGGTACTATGTTTACCAAAAAGATAGGCCCCCTAAAAAAGTTTCAGATCCAGCCTCTGGTGGGGTAGCTATTGTTGTCAAAAAAGGTATTAATCACACTAAGATTGTCACATCTAACCTTATCAATATAGAAGCAGTTTCCATTGTCATCAAAGATGCTGATGTTGGAGAGGTCAAGTTTACTTCCCTATACAATCCACCCAGGCACAAGTTAGACCCTCACGATTTAGATGAACTACTGTCTGGGCCCACTCCAGTCGTTATGGCGGTTGATTTGAATGCGAAACACCCACACTGGAACTCCAGATGCACCAATCAAAGTGGCTTGGTACTTTATAGGTACATGGTAAATCAGATCGACACTTCCGTTATTGGCCCTCTTGAAGATACATACTACTGTGACCACTCACCCGCTAGTGACGTACTCGACATTGCTGTTCTCAAGGGGTTTTTCAACCCTACAATATTTTTACAGTAAATGCCTTATCATCTGATCACCTACCAGTTGCACTAAATTTTGAAGGGATAAATATCGACCTGAGAATAAATCTTCGTTATAAGCAGGACTGGAAATTTTTTAGAGAACTTATGAACGACAGTAACATTCCCTATCAGGATCCCGTCACCAGCAGTGACATTGACGAAAATATCAAAAAAATGACACTCACTCCATCAAGATGGCTACAAATGCAAGTGCTACTCCAGTGGATTGCAAGCGGCCAGACCATCTGGAACTTCCTCCCTCCATCAGGCAACTCATCCACGAAAAAAACACCTTCAGAAGACTTTGGCAGCGTACCAGGTTTCTTCACTTCAAGACGAAGTACAACAGGCTATCCCGCAAGGTAAGTGAGCAGATTAAGGATTTAAGGAATCAAAGATGGAACGACAAAGTTAAAAGTCTGTCCGTCCAGGATAATTCTCCTGGATGTCTGCTTTGATGACGTTAACAAGGCCGTCTTCCCCAACTATTGGATCTTTTAGATCCTGCTGATTTTTGGGGGATCTATTCGTCAATCTACAATCTGACTCTCGTCCCTTCTGGGGACTTCTTCTCTGGAGGACTAAAGAGGTTCATTAGGCTTCTCTCCCAGTTCAGTGTACCTCCTCTGGTTTACTCTTTGGGCGAGCGTGCAAAGTGAGCTTGGCTCCTGGACCACTCGCGTCTTTCTTTTCACTTCACTGTTCGATTGTCGATTGTCGCATTTTTCTTGGAGCACGATATAACTTCCAGAAGTCCATTTAGTAATTATCGGGTGTCCCAAAAATGAGCGACGATTTGAAAAATCAATTAACGAAAAACGGAAGGCGATAGAAATGTACGGTTTGCTGCCTTCTGCTTAGGAAATCAGGTTGTTTATTCACACCAAGTTTCAAAATTAGTTACAAAGTTCGTCAACAAGTTATCTCCAGTTTATAATCATTATTATTTATCTGTGAGTTTATCAAACTTTCTGATGGTTTGGATAGGAGAAATTCTCGATCTGTGAGCCAGGTGCCCGCCTCCCATTGGGCTTTCAACCATGACAGCATTAGTATTATTCCATTTTCGTGTTGATCTAATCAGCTGGGTCAGCTTTTTTTATTAGCGGGTCCCTTGTATGGTTAGCGCTAATTGCACGTAACAAAAAATGTTCTTCGCCAACTAGGGGTGTTTCCATAAAATCCCATTGGGCGCAACGTACGAGAGCGTTTGCGAAAATCCTGTCTAAAAATTGTGCTTCGCTTTTGGTGTGCATCAGCCCTGTGCACAGCGAGACCGGACTCTGCGTGGTCGAGTAAATTCAAAATGGCAGATAAAATTCAAAAAATTCAACTCTTTAATAGTTGCATTATGGTCGATATTGCTGTAAACTATAAAGTAAAATAAAGGATCCAGAATTAGCAATATGGTAGTGTCTTTAATATAATTATTATTATTATTATTATTATTATTATTATTATTATTATTATTATTATTTAATATGCGCTCATGAAGCTTTGCAGGGTTAGTCTAATTGGGTAGTCTGGATATTCCAAATCCACGTCCGAAGGATGTCATGAATATGTCTCTGATGGTCACGACAGTTGGGGATCTCACAGGCAATAATATTCTGACGATGTCCAACGGGCATACTATTTCAGAGGTGGACAGTATTGAAAGGAAAATACATTTCCTTCCAACACGGAATAATGCGAGGAGGGATGAGAAGTAAGAAGGTCGATTTTCTTGCTGTGTTCGTCTGGTTAAGCCATGAAAGCATGAAGTGCGCTCGGTGAGAGCTGTTAGTATATGCTTTTGCAAGCTCTCTGAGGTTAATAAAGTTGAGTAACGAATTAAAAGTTATTAGTTTATGTTCATTACAAACTAGCGTCATAGATTGTCTAGGAGTCAGATTAAAAGCCGCTCGTAAAATTTTGTTAAAAGCCACATTTAATTTTTGTTGCGTGTGTTTATTTAAAGGTTTCCAAACTAAAATAGCATATGTAAATTTTGGAAAAACCTTTGCTTTGAGAATAATAATAATCTCCCTTCTAGAGAGGTTTTTTTGGAGCCTAAAGACAAGGAAGGTGAGGCGATTAGCACATCTCAAGATATGCTGCAGTTGTTGATCAAATTTGAGTTGATTGTCAAAGAGGACTCCTAAGATTTTAAGAGAAGTGTTCTTATCACTACGAGTTTTCAGGATCTTGAGAGTGGCCGTCTTCTCCGGGTTAATTTTCATTCCCTTTGCTTTGAACCATTGATGTACATCGGACTTAATGTCTTGATAATCTAAGCGTTTCGAAATAACTTCGTCCTCAGGGCAAAGGAAAACTACAAGCGTCTTATGGGCGATAAAATTTTTTTCCAACAACATGGACGCCTAAATGCACAGGGTGTTTCTAAATTATCTCCCGTATTATACATGTTTATTACTCAAAAACTATTACAGATTTTAACGTGATTTTTTTTATTCACAAAGAAAAACTCAAAAAGTTTCTTAGCATGCCTTAATAAATTTCATTGTGGCCACCATTCATGCCTTGAAGGACGTCAAAGCGAAACTCGATTTCCTCCCATGTTCGGGCTAGCATTTTGGGGGTGATTTCAGCGATTGTTTCAATTATTTATGTTCTTGAGAGTTTCAATGTTGTCAAGGTTGGCCTTGTACACTCCGTCTTTCACATACCCCAGAGGGTTTGCAATCGGGTGAGCGAGGGGCCAAGGGATCGGGCCATCCCTTCCAATCCATAATCCTGGAAAGTTACGAGACTGTGTTGGGCTGCAGTTCTTCCACCTGTGGAATGGAGTAGTTCTCGAGCATATTTAGGTAGGTTGCAGTGGTAATGGTGTCTTCAGCGAAAAAGAAAGGTCCGATTACTCGACCATGCATTAAACCGCACCACACATTGATCTTTGGGCTTAGAACGTGGGGGTTTTGTGAGCCCCAAATGCGGCACCATTACAGAATATGTTGCCTCATCAGAAAACATAATGTGCTCACGGGAAGGTGGGATCATTGTCGATTTTTTGAAGAATATCCTCAGCAAACTTCTTGCGCTTCGGTCGGTCATCTGGCTTCAGTTCATACATCATCTGGATTTTGTTGGGTGTATGACGAAGGCGGTGCTTCACTATTTTATGTACGGATATCATTGGCATATCCAGTTGACGAGCCGCTTGGCGAAGTGATTTACGGGGACTACGATCGAACGCCTCCCAGACCGTTTCGACTCTGTGTGGTGTCGGTGAAGGTCTACCACACCCTTTTTGTGTAACAGGCTACCTGTGTTTAAAAATTTTTCATGCTATAGCTTAATTGACTTATGATTTGGACGATCCTTTTTAAACTTTCTTTTGAACATTCTCTGAACTGTATTCATTGACTTAAATTCCGCAAGCCATAACACGCATTGAGTTTTTTCTTGAATACTCGCCATTGTTTACTGCGTCTTGCGAAAAATGGAACAACGCGCCAACCGCGTGTTTCATTATCAACTCATGCGAAGCTAAAAAACTTTTTGAGTTTTTCTTTGTGAATAAAAAAAATTAGTTAAGGTATCGTTATCCAACGATAAAAGGGTTTTAGCATCAAAATGTTAAGAGCAGTAGCGGTTAGTGACTATAATAAGTGGAGCACAAACACAAAATTTCAGATCCTTAGGCCTTTTTGTACAAAAGTTATAGCTTGATTTGTATTTGGAGCCTCGCGGCCCCTGCCGAGGGTAAATTGCCTCAGAGGACTATATCAATTTTCTTGTGTAATAGCTAAAATTTTAACCAACACATTATAAATATAAAACATTTCAGGTTTCTGGATTTCTGGTTTTAAATTTATAGCTTGATTTGAGATTCAGGCCGCAACCAGGGACGGATCCAGGAATTTTTCCAGGAGGGGGGGGGGGGGGGGGGGGGT
>JAHWFO010008089.1:5633388-5679971 GCA_023313115.1 Rhysida immarginata
CCCCCCCCCCCCCCCCCTGGATCCGCGCCTGGCCGCAACTCCCCCGCCAGGAGACTTATAGAATTTTTAATATAGATTAGCTAAATTTTTAAATACCACACAATGATTAAACAAAATATCAGGACCGTAGGCCTTTCCGTTCAAATTTTAAAGCTTCAATTGTATACTGCGACCAACCCCAACTTTGGCCTAACTCCTATTGGTCAGGCACATCACCGTGCGTAATAATACGAAAGCGGCTTCATTGCCTAGCAACAAGCCACCGAAGTAAACAAATGTTGAAGCATGAAGCGAAACTATTCCACTGTAGCGAAACTATTCCAGAAACTATTCCAGCAACAGCAACTGTAGAAACTATTTCACCCACTGTAGCGAAACCATAGTTTCAGCCATTTTGGCAGGGTCGCACCGCATTCCAGGCAAATACCGCATTCGTGGGGTTTTTCCCGCTAGTTTTTTTCCCTCTTATTTTAAGCCAATAAAAAGTCAACAATCGAATGACATGAGCACTATATCATGTTGCGCATTCATTATTTTCTTTGGAAAGCGTTGTTCGGCTTCAACCAATAGCAGTTAGGCCAAAGTTGGGGTTGGTCGCTGTATAGTTGAGGCTGCCAGCGGCCCCGAGGCCTATACCAGTCTCCTTGTATATTGTCTATAATTTTTAAGTAACGCACTGTAAAAATATAAAACTTCAAGTTCTTAGGCCTTTTTATTATTCAAATGTTAGAGGATATTGGTGATTTTGGCTCTCAGGATATTGGTGATTTTAGGTCCCCTGTGGAGACCTAAGAGCCTTATACCAGTTTTTCGTGTATATTAACTAAATTTTTTAGTAAACTGCTATAAGTATACAAATTTTCAGATTTCTAAGCCTATTCGTTCAAACATTATAGCTCTGTTTGTGTTTAGGGCCCCTGCCAGGGTATAAGAGATAAAATTTTAAGTAATACACAATAAATATACAAAACTTCAGGTTTCTAGACCTTTCCGTTCAAAAGTTTTAACTTGATTTGTATTTGACGCTTCGGGGTCTTCTGGCGGGCCGCATAGGCCTACATCACATTTCTTGTATATTTGCTATATTTTTTTAGTACCACAGTATAAATATACAAAATTTCAGGTTCCTAAGTCGTTCCGTTCAAATATTATCGCTTCAATTGTATTTGGGGCCTCGGGACCTCCGGCGGGGCCCTAGGGGCTTATATCACTTTTCTAGTTTCATTTTTTTAGAACCGCACTAAAAATTTACGAAATTTCAGGATTTTTGCCCTGTTTGTTCAAAAGATAAAAAGGAACCATGAAGTTCATACAAGTGGCCCCTGAGGGGCCCCGGGCCACCCAAGAGGATTCGCTATATTTTTCTCACCGTCCTCTGTATAGGGCCTACGTGTGTAGAAAATTTCAAGCCTCTAGGTCAATCCTTTCAAAAGTTATGGCATCAAAATTTTACGAGTAGTAGCGGGAGGATTCGCTATACTTCAAATAGAGTTCTTTAAATTCTGATGTCAACAGTCAAACTCCGACGTCACAAATTGCTTAAACTCAATCAAAACTCCATAGACATGAAGGGAAGTCAGTTGGGGAAACCACAAAAACACATGGTTTGGTCCACCCTAGAGGATTCGCTATATTTTTCGCTCCGTCCTCTCTGTATAGGGCCTACGTGTGTAGAAAATTTCAAGCCTCTAGATCAATCCTTTCAAAAGTTATGGCGTGTGACATAATGTTACATACATCTGTACCGTCGTTAATAAGGTTTTAGATGATGCTAAAACCTTAAAAATCACGTTAAAATCTGTAATGGTTTTTGAGTTATAAACATGTATAATACGGGAGATAATTTAGAAACACCCTGTATATCCAAAAGCAAATAGAAAATGATGTTATGTAAGCGATAAGTCAGGAAATGAAAAAGAATTAGAAAAATTTGGATAATCAAATGATATTAGGCGCATTCGGCGGCGCTCAGATCTCAGAGAACAGCGTTCGGCGAGCACTTTGGTACTTCCGCCTGAAAAGAAAACGTGTTCGGCACGCCAGAATCTGAGCTCAGACGCTCAGCAAGCTTTTCTATTTCTGACTGATCAGAATGAACATGGCGGCGCCCACTGCGATGCGAAGCTATCAAAGAAGCTACGAGAGCCACATCATGGCAATGCCCAGTGTACTATTTCCTCCCACTGGCCTTATGGAAAACTCTTATCGCGATCGAATGATATGCATGCTCAGTTGCTCATTTGATGTTAATTTTTATTTCATGTATACTAAAATTAGTAGATCCTCCGTTTCTTCTCAATATTTGTAAAGTCGGTAAAGCCATTTCGTTCTGAGATAAAAGAGCGTTCGGCAACAGTCACTCAGACGCTCAGAAAAGCGGTCAGATATCACGTGACCGTTCTCTCAGATCTGAGTGCCGCCGAATGCGCCTTTTAATCGTGATCGTAGTCGCTAAGTTTTAACGACATAGTTTCGGTTTCGAATAATCATCATCGGCTGTCTAAAAGCACAAAGGCATAGAATCGCCCGGTTGGGAACGATTCCAACCGTATCAAGTAGCCTATTGGCGACTGGTTAGATTTTATGGAAGCATCCTTGGACGGCAGAATCTGTACTCCCTCTCTTGCTGAAATTAGCATCACTCTATGGCTGAATTCAGAGCATATGCAACGAACGGAGAGAGAGAGAGAGAGAGAGAGATCGTTTCCCTATCTGAATGCTCAGAGGTCCAATCTACAACACAATCTGCTAGCCAAGGAATTGTTAACATCCCCACTCCAGCCTGGGCAGTCATGCTAGGGTCGACAACCGAGTAAAAAAGCTTCTACCTACCAACATAAGGGTCTCAAATTACTAATTATCGAAATATGGCTCTCAGAGATAGTATCGAAAGCCTTCGAGATATCGGTAAATGTAATCATACAGACGGCTAGAAGGTTGAGGCTGTTAACAACGAACGATTATGAACTTCTTGCACGATTTCTCGTGACTACGACTACACGCGCCTTAGTTAGCTGACAAAGTTAATTATAAATGGTGGCAAAAGTGAATGTTGTTTTGAGAAGGGTACATTTGCGTTCTTTCCGATACATACTTCAGTTATTCCCTAATATTGAAATTGGAAAGTGCAAGGAGCAATGTCTTATCATAAGTAAAGGTACTACCAGTAATGTTATTCATAGGAACAGTCAGCTTCTACCTCAGGACAGGGGTCGTAGTTAAAAAAACTAACAAGTAACAGAACCCAGCCTACCCGAACACAGTCAACGTGAAAGAGTTCGAACTATGGAATACTTAGAAAACCCTCCTACACGGTGCCACATGCCAAGAAGCTGAAAATGTCACAAAGTATCGGACCCATCTTTCACGAAAACCTGAAACCGCAGTGTCGATATAAGGATGTGTTCTGATAAAACGGCACATCCGGGAATCATTCACCAACGCCAGAAAACTTTAAGAACGGTACCTTACACATGACAGATGACAAAGGGTGGTCACCTTATTTTACATTTTGATTAATTTTTATAAATCAACTTCTGCTTTCTTTTCTATAGTTTATCAATCTAAAAAAAATTTTGTTATTAAAGTTCAACAGAATTGATAATGACACTATACATTTTGTAATAATTAATAAATTTATTACAAACAATATATAAAACATCTAATCTGATCATGAACTACACATCAAAGGAGATGGCTATAAAAATCCCAGATTAGACTCAAATAAAAAATAAAATAGTCTTGATTAAAATACTGGTTATTAAACGATTATTTACTTTTGAACAAAAAGTTGGAGAAAGTTAAAAAACAGAAAATTTTAAGCGGCTGAAGCATAATCAGATGATGGGGCAGGAACAACGAGTTTGGACAAGAAATTTTTGAAGTCCGGTTGCCGATTTTTCTTCCAAATGCTTATTGTAACGCTAGCTTGTGTCTGCGGCTTTTTGTTTGCATCCCTAGCAATATCCATCGATAATGAAGTTATAATATTTTGTTCTTCAGATGTCATTGAAATTTTTCCTTTATAAAATAAAATCTGTAAAATAAACAGTGGAAATAATATTCGTTATATTACAATATTTTTATGCTTTAGCTAATTCAAGATATTCGAGGTAAGTGATAAAGAATTGCTCTGTACTTTACGGAAAGATAAACAAGAATATAACTCGCAAAACGATTTTCAAATATACTGAAAAGAAGAATATAAATAGTTGTTGTTTAATATTATAGTCATATTTTATATACAGCAACGGTGAAAACTCCATGTCAATTTACGTATTCGATTGCAGTGTTCACACGAATCTTTCCAAACACGCGCGAAATGAGAAATGGAATGCTCGCACGTCTAAATGTTTTAAACTACTTCGTCTATACTTTCCACTGCTAGAGCTATTCATCCCTTCTAAATCAAAGCTACCATTCATCCCTTCTTAATAATTGTTGCAAAGCACTGTCGGGAAAAATCTTGTCCTGTGACGCATTCCAAGGAGCTTTATCTGTGACGCAGATGTGATTTTAAATTTCAATATTTCACTTTTACTTGCAGTTGATTTAATAAACCATGGAAATATCTTTGATTCTATCCATACATCATTTTTAATTACAGGCCTAACTTTAATTAGCCATTTTTAACAATAGGCCTAACATTATATAGTCATTTTAACTGTAGGCCTAACATTAATTAGCCATTTTTAACTATAGGCCTAACATTAATTAGCCATTTTTAACAATAGGCCTAACATTATTTATTCATTTTAACTATGGGCATAACATTAATTAGCCATTTTTAACAATCGCCTTAACATTAATTAGTCACATTTTACAATAGGCCTAACAGCACTGAATTTTAAAACGAAATGAGCACGTGCATCGACAAAGCTTCATAACGGGCACGTGCTCCAGGCTGCCATCAACAATGCTTAAGTGATAAACAAAAAGTAACACTGTATTCACTTATGACTCGTCGTTATATATTACATGCCCTAAGTTCATATTTTTAACATTAGTGCACGTGCCTGAAGGGGTCCACGAGAGCTCATCAAAAGTTGATATATCGCAGTTGAGTTCTTCCATTTTCACGTTATCGTGCAAACGATGGCCGGCCAGACATAAAGATATTGATTATGCTTGTATTCTTATATATAGCTTTTGCTAAAGCTCGTAGTAAAGGCTCAGTTTAGTACTTTTTTTGGATCATTTTCTCGGATGTAAAATGATCCAAATTGAAAAGAATGCCTTGTTCGTCTTGTGCTCGTCATTCCCGTTCGAATGACATATTACATGCCTTATATGGGCAATAAAAAAATTTAATGAGGGGGGCGGGCGCTCAATAGTCACGTGACTGTTAGACCGATTTCAATCACAAACTAATCAGGTGAGCTCAGGAAGGGTCTCTATCGAATAGCGAAAGCACAATTTGAAAAAGTTAAAGCATTCTTGACTAATCGTCGGACATACAGATAGACAGACGGACAGACAGACACACAAACAGAGCGAAACCAATATATGCTTTTCAGCATATAATAATTAAAAATCTAATAAGACATTCTTAAGTAACTGTTGTGAAAAAATAATAATAATTTAATAAAAACCAATTGTTAGAGAATGCCCCAAAGGCATTTAAGATTATATGCTGTTTGTGAAATTTTTAACACTGCGAAGGGCAAGTCGGCTTATCTTGAAAGTACATCGCGGTTGGAACATAGACCGATTTCACTAAGCTCCGCCCATTCCAAAGTGGCGTCTCATAGAGGATCATGCCGTCGACAAGCCATAGTGCTAATATGAACATAGCGCTTTTTACGCTTGAAATAAGTTCGAACATTTAGAAAGACAACACTAAGTATTATAAGACACCTATAATATAAGTCATAGGACACCTATTTTACATAAAAATGAGGTATTCCTACGCAGTTTAAATGTTGTCGTTCATCCCAGGAGTACACAACAAAGGTCGCTTGCATGCTGTAGGAATGGCTCAAAGAAAACAGTTTTCGGACTTCGAGAGGGGCATAATTGTTGAGTGATATCTTGCAGGCAAAAGTGTTAGAGAGACGTCAACCCTGCTAAACATCCCTAAATCAGTCGTTTAAAGCGTCATCCGAGCGTGGAAAGATAAGGGTACGATAAGTGTTTAGCCTAGGACCGGAAGAGCCAAGATTATGTCGGTCAGAGACCGAAGGGCGCTTCGCAAGGTGGTCACTTCGTAAAACATCGATTGATGGACTGACAAGATCCTTCACAAAGTTCAATGGGAGAACTGTAAGCACCAGAACTGTTCGCAGAGAACCGCATTCACTGAGTTTTCATAGCAGACTTGCACACACAACGTCAACGCAATCCTGAATAGAGTGACGAGTACGATACACCATCTGGTAATCGGATGGAAGGATTTATGTATGGCGAATGCCCGGAGAACGTCATTTCGAAAGCTGTGTACTACCCACAGTGAAGTTTGGTGTAGGATCAGTGATGGTGTGGGGGTGCTTTTCATGGTTTAGTCTGGGTCCAATCGTTTCTGTGACTGGTCATTCTGGGCAATGCCGCACTCCCTGCTCTCTGGCAGCATTTTGGAAATGGCCCTTTTCTCTTTCAATATGATAACGCACCTTGCCACAAAGCAAGGGCTGTAGGCAAATAGTTTGATGCAATGAGAGTGCAAGAACGTGACTGGCCTGCGCAGAGCCCCGATCTTAAGCCCATCAAACATCTTTGAGATGTATTGGTGGGTCGATTGCGCGTAGGAGAGGGGCGAAAAATTCCTGCGGAAACATACACTGAACGACCAATTTATTAGAGACACCTCTTACGGAAAATGGATCGCCTCCCAGTGACACCCAAACAATGGAACAGGTCGAACCGGTGTATAAAAGGGATGCATTGGATCACAAGTCAGCAGCAGAAGTGAACTGAATATGGGTGAATCCAAGGATTTGGCTGATTTTGAACGAGGCATGATCGTTGGAGCTCGACGGGCGCATGATCGTGCAACAGTATCAAGGGTATTCCGTAAATGGCAGTTATGCCGAAAAACAACCTCCAACAAACAACTCCGGACGAAATAGGACCGTGGATGAACGAGGCCAACGGCGACTGGCACGAGTCATCCATAGCAATAGGACGGGAACAGCCCAACAAATTGCAGCGCAGTCTAACGAGGGAGCATCTCAACCCACTTCGGAGCACATGGTACGGCGCACCTTGCACCGAGCTGGGTGTAACAACGGGCGGTCAGTACGGGTACCCGTTGCTGTCACCGCAAAATGGGAAAGCGCGCCCTGCTATGGGCACAGGCATCGCCACTGGACACTGGATGAGTGGAAGAAGGTCGCCTGGTCCGACGAATCCCGGTTCCTACTTAATCATGCGGAAGTTGTTCTTCTAATGAAGACGAATATCCCAGTCTATTCCGAAATCAGTGTTTTCCCTGTTGCAAAAATCATTTTGATATTTATAAGGGCGCGTCAGAGGTTTTGCAATATATTCATAATTTTACATTAAAAAAATTAATTTAATTTAATCTGGACAGTTCGCGTCTTTCTTAGTGTTACCAGAGCGGAAATTTTAGTATTTCTTCTATATGATTAAAGTATTTTGGAGAATTGGCCTTAGCATGGATAGCAAGTTGAGATAATTTAAATATGTGAGAAAATTTAACCTACTTTCTCCATTCCAGCAATCCGAGCCTGGTATTCAAACAATTGGTCATAAGCTCCTCCAGAATTATCCATAAATAAAACTAAACTATTCAGTGCGACCTTTCGCAACAGTTTCTGAAAAAAAGGAAAAATATTGAGATTTTTTAAGATTGCGTTTAATATTTTAATCTTTCTATAAAGAAGGATGTTTGTTTGTTTGTTTTTTATACAAATCTACAGTTTTATTTCGATCTCGATAAAATTTCGCATACATGACCTTCAAAGCATGAGTAAGGTACTGTCTACCTCAGATTTCGAAAAAATAACAATTATTGATAAAAAATCGATATTCATGGTTATGGGCATATTAATGAGAAATATCTCATGACCAACAATGCAAGACAAAGTTTTTGCAACAATGGTATCAACACGCAATTCACAAACACTCTGCACGGACCAACAATATATATCTCATGGCCAACAATGCAAGGCAAAGTTTGTGCAATATAGAATTCAATGCATATTCAGGCTTTTCTTAGAAAAGAGAATTCTTAGGACTTAACAATTTCTTGAAAATCTTTAAAAATGATCAGTAACTGGAGATAATGAGTTAGCAGACTATTGAGAAAGAGTGAAAGACGATAGAGGAAGCACTCCTTTAGCTCCGTGCTGTATTGAACAAATGGTAAGCAAGTAAATAGAAGAATCGGCGACCGCTAGACTACACAAAGTGATGAATGGCCAATTTTTGCTTCAAGACATCGAAAGAAGAAAGGAAATTGCAACAACTTCAAGTGTACATCTAAAGTAAGATTACGTGAGTAAAAAATTATTTAGACTAGAAGACATCCTTGGAGAGGTCCATCCATTGTGAGCCTTTAAAAATTTTTTCTTAGAATGGATAGTCCCTTTGCTGTATATTGTAGTGATTGAGTTATTATTTAACCAATTTGGAGGTTTAATTTAGCTTTTTGAGGTTGTTCTGTTTACCTACAAGCGTAATTATCCCGGGCAACGCCGGGTCCTCTGCTAGTACAGAATAATCTTTAAATGACGAATGTAGAAGAAAAGGAAAATGAGACACAAAAAAAAATCATGGAATAATAAAAAAATTGAATACAGGATGTTAAGATCCTGAAAAAAAAGATAAAATATTGCTTTCTTCATTGCTATGCTGCAGAACAGAAATTGCGGGAGCCTGCTTTTGGCCATTTTCCTCTATTTTTAGTAATAATTTAATTATTTTATTTTTTTAATAACACTGGTCGACATCAAAATCCTCCCTGTAAAAATAATGGTTTATTCTTATAGATTAAAAAGTAAATTGCTTTTTAAAACATTAGTTCTGAAAGCGTGATATAACATGGAGAATATAGCTCATGTTATAGCTCAAATTGAAAAGCGATATAGCGGCAAAGTGAATCAAAATATGTTAGCGGATTACTGCTGGACACTTCTACGGGAGACGCCGAAAGCGCAATACAAAAAACAAAAGACAGCAAAATGAGATTTCACGAGACAAATCGTTAATAAGATGGTGCAAAATAATACCTTTATTCATGTTTTCATTTGTATGTAGAATTGTAAAGGAATTTATTAGTCTTTTAATTGATAAAATATTAGTCTTTTTATTAATATAAAACTCGCTCTCTTAAAAATGGTACGTTTATGGTGCAATTTGGATGTCTTATTTAGATCTAGGAATGTCAAAACTATATAGTTCACATATTTTTTTCGCAGGGAGGAGAAGTTTTTTTTGCCGACCCGTATAATTTATCCATTATCTATATATTTAAGTTCCGAGGGTGATTAGTTCGACAGTTCGTTGGAGAAAATTACTAAATCTCTAAACTTCATTTTGGTCTTAAATGAAAGATCTTAGTCTGTCCATAATTACTATTAATTAGCGGTAATTTACAATTCAAAATTGCTTACACTGGCAAATCAAACAATCCTCTCTCGTTGGCCTCGCAACAACTTTGCTAGCATTGATGATCAAATTAACAACAATTACATACAACAATTAACAACGAAAACAATAAACATCAATACAGGCAGTCATTAAGTCATGATTCCACCGTATATATATTAAACTTAAATATTAAACTAGATGGATCCCGTCAAAATTTGACAGTAAACAATCCATCTTATTATTAATCTCCATCTCTTTAATATAATGCAGGATGGGCCTTAAGCAACAAATTAGTTCAACAGTTACAGGCATTCCAAATGGCGATTCTCACTATTACATATGGTGCTCCACGTGCTCTATGTGAGCCCTCTCTTGTGCTGCGCATATTTTCCTGTTTCAGTCGTGGGTCATAGGTTTGTCTGCTACGGACAGGTATCCATGAACTTTTTGAAGATCCGGGAAACACTAACATGGGACACTGGTTGTCGATCAGGATGTCGTTCATTGAATTCCGTTGCTACAGCCCTTGCACTCCTCCCTCCCCAGCTCTACGACAATTCGGAGAGTTCGGTAGACGACAATTCGGTGGACGTGACAGTTCGGTAGTTGCATCTTTAGTCTATTTTGCTGAATACGAGAATAATAAGGAGTCTTGAAATAGCAAAATGGCAGTGTTTTAATAACGAAACCTACGCGTTTCGAAATGACATTTCATCATCAGGGTAGGGAACGACTACAACCGTATCAATCGACAATCGAACAGTGGGACGTAAGCAGTGCTTACACGATTCTCGCCCTTCCGGAATAAATTCCACATGAAATACATTGAAATAGACAAGAAGCCTGACTAACCCAAAGAGGTCTTCCACATTATGAAAAAACAAAAAATAAGATTGACGATTGTCAGAAGTGTGGGAGAGAGGAAGGGGGAGGGTGGTATTACATCTTTCAATAATCCGGGAAGGAAAAGTTGCCAATGTCTTCGAAGTTGACATCAAGAATAAGCCTCGGTTTTCTACACTGTCATATCACTGAATTATACTACCCGCTTAGTAATGGGATTAGCCACCCTTCGCCGCTATAAATGCTGCTAGGCGTCGTGGCATGGACGCAAGAAGTGCACGGTATGTGTCCGATGGTATGGCAGTCCATTCCACTTGAAGCACTGTCCACAGAGCTTCGAGAGTCATAGGTGGAGGGTCCAGCTACCGTACATGGCGATCACAGATGTTCGATTAGATTGATGTTTGGCGAATTAGCGGGCCAAGGGAGCACTCGAAAGTCAGTAGTTTTCCTCGAACCAATCCAGAAGGAGACGTGCCTTGTGGCAGATTGCATTGTCCTGCTGGAACACACCATCACATTGGGGGAACATCGTGATCATGTACGGGTGCACCTGGTCCGCTACGATTGACAGATAGTCACAGGCATTCAAATTGCCCTCTAGACGAATCAGTGGACCTAACTGCTCCTAACAGAAGATCCCCACACATGCACACAACCCCCATCAGCCTGTTTCCGGCCCACAATAGCCTCCTGCAGTCTCTTTTCATGGCGTTCACGACGCACTCGCCATCGCCCGTCAATCTTATGGAGCAAAAACCTTGACTCGTTGGAGAAGGCGACCTTAGCCCACTCGTCTGTGGTCCAATGGCGGTGCTCACGTGCTAAGTCTAGGCGTAGTTGACGATTCCCCCTGGTCAACTTGGGTGCAGCAACATGCATCGACTGTTCAGGCTCATCCGTAGCAGGGTGCGTTCAACGGTAATGTCGGATACACGTCTGTTGGCACCACTGTTGAATCTGGTGGTCAGTTGATGGACTGTGGCTCTCCTGTCACCTTTTACGAGTCGTCGTAAGCGCCACTCACCCCGTTGGTCAATGGCACGTGACCCTTTACACTGATGGCGTTGGGGCGCGATTTCGGTCCCTGCTGTCAAATCTTTATACACCTTCACTACAGCGGACCGTGAACAGTTCACAAATCGCGCTATTGCTGCGATAGCCTATTATCATCCCTTTTTGGTTGTCCCTTTCTGGATGTTTTCCCCTCTTAAGGCTCGTGCACCTGCCGTTTGATACCCCAGCTTTAAAGCTTTCTCAGCCTGTTATGCAAATTTTGCAATGTGTAATCGTTATTGGGGCGAACCATGTGTGTGCCTTGAAGGAGTGCTGGTCATAATTCATTGATATGACAGTATATACTTTGTATGCCACTTCATTTCCATCCGGTTTTTCAGTATTCCAGCCACCAAGTCATTGTCATGGCTCTTCATCGTCTGCACCATGTTCATCAGGAGATCTTGGACACACTTTCAATATGAGTCATGTTCAGATTCGAGCGGATGTAATGATTTTTTACGGTCCTCCTTCCGAGCTAATGGTCCTCAGGGTAACATTCTGGAATGACTGGAGTTCACTCCATCTGACAATCGTCTCAGACAATCGACAATCGACAATCGAACAATGAAGTGAAAAGAAAGACACGAGTGGTCCAGGAGTCAAGCTCACTTTGCACGCTCGCCCAAAGAGTAAACCAGAGGAGATACACTGAACTGGGAGAGAAGCCTGATGAACCTCTTCAGTCCTCCAGAGAAGAAGTTCCCAGAAGGGACGAGAGTCAGATTTTAGATTGACGAATAAAGAACCCAAAAATCAGCAGGATCTAAAAGATTCAGTAGTTGGGGAAGACGGCCTTGTTAACGTCATCAAAGCAGACATCCAGGATCTGGCGGGGTCTTCGAAACCTGAGGGGACCCTTCACAACGAGTGGATGGTCCAGAATACCAGAAACCAGAGTATTTTCATGGTTTTCCATCTTGGGTAGCATGCTCTTCATAAGTGTCTGGATAAAGGTGCCTATGGGGGTCATACCCAAATCGTCATAGATAGAGTGGTTGTTGGTGTCACGGAATTCAGACGCCACCTTGAATTCCGAGGACACAAAGATCCGTCTCCATACTCGCTACTTCTTTGGTGCGAAGTGGAGGAGGAAACGTCAGGAGGCCCGTCAGCAGCGTGTCAATACGCAGGAAGCCAATCAAGATCAACGGCGAGTTTCACGTAATCGGAAGAGAGAGACACGAGATCGAGGTCTTTGCTATGGAGAGGTTGGGGCGGAAAGACGGAAGAAAAAAATGTCTCACCGGAGGAATCCAGAAGACGAGCGACAGCGAGCGCCCGAGAGCTGTCGACTATAAGTCGGGAAGGGGATTCACAAACGGCGAGGATTGGAATCTCTCCGGAGTCCGTGGAAAATAACGGAGCGGGAGGAGAAGAGAGTGCCGTCAATGAAGCCGACCTCGTTAAAACACACGGAGAGAGCGGTCGACGTGGCGAGGTAAGCCGAGTAAAATTTATTTACGCGGAGTACGAGTTCTCACGTTCTCCAGTGCTGTACCGTTGTGGTTGCAGTGCAAATGTTAACTTTATTACTCAAGCCCGGATACAGGCTTTGTCGAGCGGAAAAGCGGCAGTGCAGGCTTTTCTTGAGCTCCGTAGCTATCGGATACGTTATTGCTCAGTAATAAAGGGACTGTGGCCGTATTGACTGGAATCCTATCTTGATTATGGACTGGGTTTGTGCTGCTTGGTATTTAACCACAACCTAACGCTAAAAGTCGTCGAATCCTGCACAATCTAATGTTTCTTGTCTCAGTGCATCGTCTAATTTCGCTTCACGTCTGGAATAGGTGAAGTGCAATGCATATTTCCTGATTGATGGTTTCACTTTGATTAATTGCTATTATTCCGCAGTGTTTCCGGAATTAATTACAAAATAAGGAATGCTCCCCGAGTTACATTACCAATGTTGCCTGTTTGCTTTACCTATCTATGTGTTAAAGTGCATCGTGTCATCGTTGCGTCTAGCTAAACAATTTTATACCTGGATACCAGTGCTGCATCTTTAGCTGCGTGAGTTGAGAAATAAAGTGGCTCCAATTGTGGCTATTGTCTTGTATAGTGTACGACAAGTGTTCGTCGAGAATTATTCAGTGTTGGTGTTTTGATAGAACCATTTTATGATCATTCAAATGTTTGCTGATATAAGGTTATCAGTCTGCGGTCAGTTTAATATATGTGCTTGTGTAGTAGAAATATTTTTGTGCTACTAATAGTATCCAAGGTTCTGATTTTATTTTATAGGCTTTAGCTTTTAATGTTTAAGTAAGCTAGCTTCAGCCTTAGTTTGAAATTATTTTCCAATTACTTAATTTATTTATATTGCTATTTAATAAAAAGTGTTTCTTTATTAAACTTTACCCGACCTCTGTCATATTTTTAACTTCCACTGCCACTCTTTATCATTTATCAAATTTACATATGACAGTTGGCAACTATTCTGTCAAGTTGGACAATGGACCGGAGAGCAACATTTTGGAAGGTCTGGAGATCCTTCCATCTAGCTTTGCAAATAGGAGCCCAAGCAGACATTCCATGGAGTAAATTAGTACGAATCACAATCTTGTACAACCTCTGACAATTAAGTTCGGTGAATGAGTTCACACAACAAAATGCAAAACAGATAGAGCCACATTTACTTTATTGTCCTTCGAAATAATCACCGTGGAAGGCAATACACTTTTGGGATCGGGTGTATAAGTCCTGGAAGCTCCTTAGGGATGGCTTTAAGTTCACGTGTCACATTTGCTTGAATGTCTGGAATGTCCGCAAATCTGTGTCCCTTTAAGGCCCGTTTCAGGCGTGGGAACAAGAAAAAGTCTGCCGGTGCCAAGTCTGGTGAATAAGGTGGACGAGCTGTGGATACGACCCCTTTGTTGGCCAGAAACTGTTGCACGATTACGGCAGTGTTCCTCTTTGATCCATTATCCACAGTTACGTGCGCACGCTACCACCTTCAACTAAAGAAACGAGCATCTGCTAAACCATTGCACGCACAAACGTGACCTATCTGAACTTGCTTAAACAATGACTGGGCTTGTATTCACATGCATTGTTACTCGCGTAAAGCTCGCACAGATTAGGGTGTGACGTCATTCACCGAACTTAATTGTCAGAGGTTGTATATCAAGAGTTTGTTATCCACACCGAGATCGCTCTTTCGCCCCAGAAGTGCAATCAAACTGAACTTCGCTTTCTTTGCTTTGTTGAGCGCGTATTGGACTTGGTCGTTCCAGTTTAGTTTGGAGTCGATCATGACACCAAGATATTTATACCTTTTTACCCATTCAAATTTCTTGCCAAATAAGAAGAGGGGCTTGGGAGGGGTTTTTGCGTTTGCGAGTAATAAACATGACTTCGCACTTTTTGACGTTGAGTTTTAATCTCCACTTAGTGAACCAGCTCTCGCACTGATGTAAATAAATTACAGAAGGGGCTGAGAAAGGACACCTAATTCTCTTAAAAAGCTGGAGGGGGAAGTACCGGGTGATTCAGTCAATTTCTGACCATTTCACTCGAATGACGTGCATTAGGGATAAACAATTGAAAGAATATGAGCGCCATATCGAATTTCTAAATAGTTAAAGTTTGTATTGTTGCAACGGCGCTGCATGAAAATCGTATTGTTGAAAAATGGCGCCCGCTTTATCAACAGAGCAGAAATGCAAGGTTGTCGAATTGTATTTCGAGACAAAATCATCTGTAACCGTGTAAAGAAAGTTCCGGAAGGAGTATAAGTGTCGAGACGCACCAGGCAGGCATGCAATCATGGATTCTGTCAAGCAATTTCGTGCCACTGGATGTGTTAAAGGCAAGAAAAAAGGCGGGAGCGAAGCTCGTGTTCGAACGGCCGAAGTTGTCGAAAATGTTCGCACAAGGTTGGTCGATTCCCCTACCAAAAAATCTGTTTGCCGCCTATCCATTGAAGAAGGGCTGTCGTATACCACGACGTGGCGAATTTTGAGAAAGGATTTACACCTGTTCCCGTATAAGATCCATGTTTATAAGGAGTTAACAGACACTGGAAGACAGAAGCGACAACAATTTGCGATGGAGTTTGGAGCAGAAATGGAAGCCAATCAGGACATTGTGGACAACCTGTGGGTGTCAGATGAGGCCTTCTTCCATCTGTCAGGTGACGTTAATAAACACAACGTTCGTTTTAGGGGTTCCCAGCACCCTCATGAGATCCATAAGTCACCTCTTCATCCACGAAAGGTTATGGCTTGGTGCGCGATTTCCAAAAGAGGCATCATTGGTCCGTTCTTTTTTGAGGGCATCGTAACGTCACAGGCTTACCTTAACATGTTGGAAACCTTCTTCATCCCCGAGCTGCGAAGGAGGCGTATACCGCTTCGACATCAATGGTTTCAACAGGATGGGGCTAGGCCTCACACCACTAATGAAGTGCTAGACTTTCTCAATCAGAAATTCGGAAATCGTGTCATTTCAAACAGGTTTCCAGATCGATTCGGGGGTGGCTTTCTTTGGCCCCCTACGAGTCCTGACCTAAACCCATGTGATTTTTATCTCTGGGGGTTCCTTAAAGACAGTGTGTTCACTACAGCACCAAGAACCCTAGACTAGCTGCGACAAAGTATTGTCGACTGCTGCACCCTTGTGGATGAAGAAATCCTGGATAGAGTTATGAACAACTTCACCATTCGGTTGCGAGCAGTTCAAAACGTTCGTGGTGACCACATTGAGCATATCATCAAGACTTTTCCACGGGAATAAAAACTCCGAATTGCCTAAAATATCATACTGAAATGCTAAGTTTGTAAACATTAATGGGTCAATAAATCAAACTATTGAAATGGTCAGAAATTGACTGAATCACCCTATAGTTATATTAGAGATCAATCCTTTCAACCTAAAAATGAAATGAATGGCAAATGCTATCTGTCACCATGCTAAATTAATGGCAAATAACAGATTTATCTACCCAATTCCTACTGTGCCTATTTTAACGAGCTGAGGTAGTAATTTAAGAATTACAGTATCTTTAATTGAATAATGCAACTTTTGGCAATAAAAGAAAATAGAAAATGTTGCACATTTTACACAATGATTTAATAAATTAAGGAATAATAAAGAAATAAGCTCATTTATTTATAAACTAATAAATAATAAACAAAAGATTTCCGCATAAAAAGTAACTTCGACATAAAATGAAGCAAATTGCTTTGTAATTGCAATAAAGATGTGTCAATTATAAACAAACAACGAGTTAAATATCTAAAATTCTTCGGTGATTTAAAGTCTCGAACGAATTTGCATTTCCACCGAATTGACGTTTACCGAATTGTCGCATCTACCGAATTGTCGTTCACCCAATTGTCGTCCACCCAATTGACGGGCTCCCTCCCTCCCCATGCCCTTATCAACTCTGTCCTCTCTGTGGTTAGTGGCATGCTTTAGCACCTGCAACAAAGGGTAAATAATAGTGAGAATCGCCATTTGGAATGCCTGTAACTGGTGAACGAATTAAGATATGAACAAACGGCTGCGCCATTGTTTTCCTTGGGAAATTCTAGCCCGAAATCATGTGCTAGGATTTAAAACCCTACGGTGCATCCAAGATGGCGGCCGTCCTGGTCTTCTGCACCATATGACTTCCCGCTAGGCCTAATATGTCCCCATATGTGATTGTCCGTCAATTTCCACAAACACGAATTTTACAAGGGGTGGTAAGGGACTTCTGGCCCACCCTGTAGAATAAATAATAGGGCAGCTTAAAAACAGAGAACGTTGCATCGAAGCCAATTTTTGCGCATGTACGTAAAGACAGTTTTTATCATATCCCTACGCATGCGCTTAAAGCAATTTTTAATTGTAAATTACCGCTAATTAATAGTAATTATAGACACAAAAAGAATAAGATCTTTCATTTAAGACCACAATGAAACTTAGAGACGCAGTAGTTTTCTCCAACGAAGTGTCGAACGAATCACCCTTGAAATTAAATATATAGATATTTTTTAATTAAAGAGACGGAGATTAATAATAAGATAGGTTGTTTACCGTCAAATTTTGACGGGATCCATCTAGTTTAAAATTTATTTCGATTTTCAATTGCAACATTGCTTCTTCATACTATTAATGGAGACCCTGAAAAAATTCACTTAAGCTAAGGTGTGTTAAGAAAGTATAAATACACGTCTGCAATCAGGGTTTTGAAACATTTATTTCAAACGAAAACGTTTTTGAAAAGAAATTACATTTTGAATGCCTGCACAGTAAATAAACAAAATATCACCCGTTTGTGACAAATAGTTTTCGAATAAATGGAAAAAATTGGGATAATGCAGAATCCGGTTGGGTGGCCATCTGAATCCGTCCTTAAAGAGGCTTGGACAACGGTTGGAGATGACCTTCTTGTTGAATTGATGGGTCAATTCTTTGGGGGTTCCTTAAGGAGAAGGAAGAGGTCCGTCAGGCAATCACCGAATCTTGTACACTGATTGACAGTGAGATGCGAGGGGCAGTGCTGCAAAACTTCACCCTCAGGCTTCGTCGTGTTGTACGGATGAATGGCGCACACATCGAGCATGTTGCTCATGAGGTGTGAAATTCCAATATGTAATGTGCATTGTAAGATCTATATGACATTCCTATGTTTATTAGTTCCTGAGTAATAAACCATTATAAACGTACGTAATTGACTGAATCACCCTGTATAATCACATGATACCCTTTGGCCTTTTAATTGGCAGAAACTCTTGGACATTCCAATAAAAACAGTGGTCCTCAGTTGGCCATCCAGAAGTCCGGACCTAAGTCCGATGAAGAATGTGTGGGTAATGTTAGTACACCTGGTTTATGCAAACAGCAGACAATTTTCTCATGTCAGTGATTTAAAAATAGCCATATATCGTGCATGGGACAAACTGAAGGGCACGCTGTTAAAAAAAAATTAGTTGAAGGCATGCCTGATCGAGTATTTAAGTTGATCGGAGCAAAGGGTGGCTTCATTAAGTATTAGCAGCATTAATTCAATGTGATAGAGCTAAGTTTTGAGGGGTGTATTTATAATTTCTTTACAGCAAAATTCTGCATTATTCCTATTTTTTCCATTTATTCGAAAACTATTTTCCACAAACGTGTGATATTTTGTTCATTTATTATGCAGACATTCGAAATGCAATATCTGTTTATAAAACTACTTTGTTCGAAATAAATGTTTCAAAACCCTGATTGCAGACCTGTATTTATACTTTCTTAATACACCTTAAAGGTATCATCATCTTTCACCCAATACTTCAAATTTCAATTCTCATTAATTATAAGAAAGAAACTTTTCGACGGATATACGAGGGTTGATCGAAAAGTAATACCCCCATGGCTGTAACTTTTTTATTTTTTAACCGATTTTCAAAATCCTTTTTATTTTATCCTTTTTACATTTGTCCTCTTTGTAATGCACTACCGTGCTTCGGAGGGCACGTAAAGCCGTCGGTCCCGGCTGCTGCGACCATCATACAGCAGTCGTTAAGATCATCATCACCCCCCAGAAATGGGGGTTGTGCGTAGGGCCGACCCCCCTGCCACATAAAAAAAAAATGATACAAGGTCTAGAAACAAGCAGTCACCCGATGGTGACGCTTGGGGCTAAAGGGCTGTAAAGCCTATGAAAGGCCAATGATGATGATGTAATGCACTATTCACATTTCGACATAGTCCCCATTCCTTTCCACGCATTGCGCCAACGCGTGACTAGTCCGGTGAACCCGTCGGAGAAGAATTCCGGGGTTGTTGTCGATACCAGGAATGGCAGTTTTGGGACCCTCTTCTACAATACGATAACGCCCGCCTGTTGCAGCGCCTCCAGTTCAAAGATGAAAAAATCGCAGTTCAAGATGAAAGACTTTTGCACCTTGCGATTTTCACCACTTTTCAAAGAAGAAAGAGCACCTTAATGGACATGAGTTGCGTTCTGACGACGAGTTGAAAGATGGCGCAATGCGTGGAAAGGGATGGGAACTATGTCGAAAAGTGAATAGTGCATTACATAAAGGACAAATGTAAGTACAGTAAATTCCCGTTACAACGTACTTCAAGGGAACTGGAAATTTGTACGTTATTCCGAGGTGTACGTTATTCGGAAACGGGGGGAGGAGGAGGAGGCTTCTGAACAATGCATATATGCATAGAAAAACATAAGAATACATGAAGTGTAGCATTTTATTTTATTCAATACAAATAAAGCATACATGTAGTATTACAGTTGGTTAATTTTTTAAAAATTCTCTGATTTTTTTGTAAAATTCCCTGACTTTTCCAGGTTTTCCCGGTCGCTAGTCACCCTGTTACATGCACATTTATTTAAAACTAAAATTAAAATAAACAAACACATGGTCGTATGATCTTACCGTATTGAAGATGGGCAATCGTCAGTCAAAAATATCGTTTCCTTTTGATGCATTGCCAGTTTCAACTTTCCTTTTGATGCACGGGCTGTATTGACCAATCAGAGCAAGACATTCGAACGATGTACGTTGTAATGAAGTGATAATTTAACCAAGGGAACGTAAAGTTTATACGTTATTCCGAGGTGTACGGTTAAAGTGAGGTACGTTATTCTGAAACTTTTTAGCACTAAAATACCTAGATTTCGGCCGGGGATTTTAAATTTGTACGTTATTCTGAAATGTACGTTAATGTGAAGTTCGTTGTAACGGGATTTTACTCTATCAGATCCAATTAGAATTTTGAAAATCGGTTAACAAATAAAACAGTTGCAGCCATGGAAGCATTACTTTTCGACCAACCCTCGTAACCAACGTAACTGTAGTTAGATAGGCGGATAGCCCATGCTGTTAAGCTGTAGAGCTCTTTAAGAATAAAACAAATGGCACGTGACTACAGGTTTTCATATCTCCACACACTTAAAAGGAGATGTTTTAATTTTTATTAATAACATTGTACATTCTTTAACTTAATATTATTATTTTGCAACATAAACTATTTTATAAAAAAAACTGTTAAAAAAAACGAATAATTTTAATTAGCTAATAATTTTAATTCACGTTCTTTAATAGGCCGAGATTTCCAATAGTTTTCGCATTTTGAATTAATTAAACAAAACACTATCAAATGCCAAGAACACTATCAAATGAAATTGACTCAAGCAAGACACGATATTATTGAAAAGAAATAAAAAAAATTAGTCTTGAACTGAAAACATCACTTAAAAATAATAAACACTTAATAACTCTACTTTAAAATACTTACAAGTAACTGTTGAGAGCATTTCTCACGATTCTCTGCGACTGCAGATAAAAATTTCGATATAGTAACAAGGTCGGCTTCTTCTAGAGTTTTTAGAGCTTCAGAATTATACTATGATTAATAGAATAGATGAAAAGATTTCTTTAGTGTCAAGGCAAAAGTAGAAAATTTTAAATGGCAGAGTATAAAATGTTTACCTCAAAAAAATCAAATGACTGATAATTTATTTCTAACAGGTTGCGTAATGGCAATCGCTGGATCAGTTCATGTGAAGTTAATTTCCATTCGGTGTGTTTATCGAGGATAGTTGCTTCAACTTGTATTTCGTTATGAACGAAATTCTCTTTGAAAAAATATGCTACGGCACAAACATCAGTTCCTGGGCCACCGCCAATTGCACAAATGCGAATGCGTTTTTTAATAATAATGCTACTAAACCATAGTTGAGCATTGATAAATAAGTTGACTAAATTAGAATGTAAGAATTTATAGATAATATTGATATGAGAGGAGAAATATAAGTATATGTAGGCATTCCTATAAGATTCATATTGATAATCAATAGATGTTGCCAGAGAAGTGCTTTGATTTTGATCCGAATAAGAAGAGCGAATAGATGTAATAGCATCTCTTATTGCAGGCAATGCAAGCTGAAATTTGTGCAATATAAAATTTTTAATAATTAAAAAAATTACAGGTATATCCATTTGGTTCTTTTATGTAAAAATACGTCAAACACAAACTCCCTTTATAGATAGGTATATGACACATCAAATCAGTCAAAATTACTGACTTGAAAACTTGGGTAATCAAATTTCCTGAATAGAAGTCGAACTGAAAATAAAAGGAATAAAAACTATTAACAAATTTGATAACAAATAAAATATGCAAGGAAAAAACTGCATCTATGGAATAGCTACTGTGCGAAGCAGAGAAAACACCGTCTGGTGATACTGTACTTTAAAATAATAATAGTTTCATGTAACTGGCTTCACTTTATTGAGTCACTTTAAGTGCGACAGTTCTAGAATATTCTAATGTTTTTTTCCTCTTGGGATTTCCGCTCCCTGTCTAACTCGACAGGCGTTATCGCCTCGTATCGATCGTTGGTTTCAAACTAAAGATTTCGAAATGTCATTCAATACGAAATGTTTTTGCATAGCGCCTTTAAAAATTATGTTTTACAAACAATTACAAAAATAGAAAGTATTTCTATTAAAACAACAAGAGGTGATATTAAATATTCGAAAATATAATTTCAAAATTTAATTAACTCATAAAGAGAATAAATTATTAACACTGCAGCATAGATGGTTCTTTTATCTGCTTGCATATAATTAATAATTTAATTGATTGTTAATAAAGTTAAAGAGCTTCATATGATAATAATAATAAGGAAACTAAATTTTCTTTTAAACAGGACCAATGAAATATTTTAAAATATTATGATTTTTTAACATGATTTTTCTGGCAATCAAATAAACCACTGACCTGATATAAGAAGAACAACCTGATATCTCAACGCTTTTTCCTTCACTGTCAGCAGAGCAAGTCCCGGGGATAGACCGGAAACTCGTGATACGACGTCGAGTTAAAATAAAAGGCGAGAGGTCAAAGGTGAAAGCAATGATTCATGAATGCAGTTTAAATAGACGAGAATGACGCACGAAACGCAGAGGGCCTCTGCTTTCAGTGCTTCGCTTTGATACTTGCACGTGTAAAACACCAATAAAATTTAATAAAGTGTAGGCTCAGTATTTTCTGGACTGACTATAACTAGCATATGCATATACGAATGACTATCTAGAAAATATGTGAATATTTGTTCATTTGCGAATGTAAATTCGGGCAGGATCGGTGATCAAGGACTAATAGGAATCAGAAAAAATATGGATTTTGTATTAAATTCTGAAACGGCAGTAATTAAAGATTTTGATAGGGGTCTGGACTCCCTTATGAATAGAAAGTCTGAAAACATGGAATTTCTGAATTTCTAAGTTTAATTTTTTTTTTTTTTTGCTTAAAATTCAAATCTCGTAACAACAAATATTTAAAAAAGACCCTTATCAGACTATGCTTGCAATAATCTGACTAAAACATAAATTTAATTTAGCAAATACAGTGTATTTTGTTTATAAATGTTGTCAAATATACTGTGTTCGCTACTGCTTTCAAACTGGAGCATTAATCAATTCCTTTAATTATATATATTGCTTATACTGAACAATTACACTCACCAAGTTCATAAACGCCTCCAATCACGGAGTGGTATTTAAACACAAACAAAGGAATTTCAAACATTTGATAATAATTAAAATATAAGCTTACAGGCTGGCTTGAAGTAAAGAATGAGCGCAACAACGGTTATACAGTCGAACCCACGAACTCGGTTATAGCGAAGTTAATTAAAATCCCCAAGTACAGGTTGTTGAAACTGTAAAAATTTTTTACGGGTTACAACGAAATCTGATATAAAGAAAATACGTATACATGTGTAAAAAAAAAAGTCATATTATGGGCTCTTACTTGTTTGGATACAACGAAATTTTGAAAAAATCAATACGTATTTGTATTTTGTATCTAAATTTGGCATTGGGTATTATTCATTTGGTAGGAGCAGAGAGTAAGGAATACATTAGTAGAGAAACAGGAAACACTTGTTATGGGATTACTACTATTGCCTAGCAATATTATTATAATAATATTCGTATTACAAAATGTTTAGATCTCGACATCAAAATTAAGATCATAAAGGAAGTAAAATCTGGGAAGGAGAAAAAGTGACATATTGTGTTTGGTTATTAAAATATTGAAAAATCACACAGTTGAGTCTTTTTCTTTGTCGGATATAAAGATAAATTCTCTAATATCTGCTTTACGTTTATAAAGAAATATGGTTATAGCGAACAAAATTGCGGACATTTAAAAATTCGTTAAAAGTGGGTTTGACTATATTTGCATTTCTGTTTTATATTCTCGCAACATTTCTCTTAATAACGTCTTTAGTTTCTTCGGAAATCATATCTGCTTACCACTTCTTATATGACGTATTCATGAAAAAATTAGGGAAAAATTTAGAGAAATTTTATTTTATATGTTTTCATATATTTTCATCATTTTCGTAGCCGTGAAGATGATGTATATCGAAGCGCGTCGGTAATTAAAACTCTACCTTATTGCTTATAGATGAAGGAAGGATGCCACTTTTCCACAAAAGAATTTTAATAATCTTCATAAATGTATACATTTCAACTACCAGGTAGTCATCATCAGTATGAGTCCTTAACCTCATAGTCATCTACCTTATTGCTTAACCAGGACTTTTGTTATGTTTTTATTTTTAATTCTAGCAATATTGGACAGCATAGAAATTTCATAAATTTCTAAATTTTGTAGAAAATATAATTATGTCTTCAATTTATTAATCTAAAACTTTCAATCTATTTGGAAAAAATTCCTAATTTCATTAGAAATGGAAACAATAGATATTTATTAATGTGTTTGAGATAATTTGATGATTATTAAAAAGGCAACTCTCCTTAAAGTCACATTCTAATTATATTATACCTCACATGCCAAATAAAATATTCCTCCCTTGTTTGTGATAACGAATTTATCTACAGATAAAAGAAAACATATTGATGATTGCAAATTTTGTTTCGAAACGATTTAATACTGTTATTGATTACATAAACTTATCATAATATATTCACGTTATTATTTTATAGAATACAGTAATCTTTTAAAATAAGAAATTATGGACTTGTTTCAAGATGTTTTGAAGAAGGATGCATAGGATAAATAATGAATAAACAGTTATAATGTTAACAAAAATAATAAAACGACAAAGGAATATTTTTGATAATCTGTTTACTTTGTACTTTTTATCCATCTCCCCGTTAATGGGAGGAATCAGCGAACATGTGAGCTATTCGAAAATCAACCGTTGCGCAATGCGAAAAAGTAGGAAAAGCTTTGCAATTAATCCAAATGACAATTATCAGAATAGGAACAATTAACCTCTCCTGTGGGAGAAATAGGTAGATATAATTGCGTCGAGTCACATTTGCACGACTTCTGGAAGCGAATACAAAAATAATAAATTTTGTAGTTGACACTTCAGAATTCCATGCTAGTTTACTAATGTAACTTTAAATTTCTTGAATGATTTAATGACGGATGTAGTAAAAAAGAAGGACGAGATACATAAATAAAACAACAATATTGGGTTGGTAAATAAGTTCATTCGGTTTTTGGATTGTAACAAAACACTTCATTGAAATCAATTACATATTGTCTATTTTTGTCAATGACTTCTTGCCGTCGTTCCGCCAACTTCATTATGCCACGTTTATTTAACGTTTGGGGTTTATTGGCAAAAAAACATTTGAGGTGTTTTTTAACGGCCTCTTCATCTTTGAAAGTTTTTTCCATTCACAGAATTCTGGAGTGATCTGAATTAATGATAATCTGAAGGGGCCAGATCAGGTGAGTACGATGAGGCAAAACTTCCCAGCCAAGACTAAGGAATTTGTTTCGAGTGGTTAAAAATGTATGCAGTCTGGCGTCGTATGGTGGAATTAGCCAAATTCCAGTAACGACCCCTACGATTAGCCAAACATGGACGTTCCATGCGGTGCAGTTTCATTAGAGACTTTTTGCAACCTCAAAACTTTTAATGCGAAATACGAAAGGCGAAATGCGATAGGTGGCATTTTGGTCATGTGACTGTTTGGTCATGCCAGGTTTTGTCGAACGAAATACGAAAATTATAAAAAATTTCGTTGCCACCTTTGGTAACCAAATTTGTAGTCCCGCATGCGTGCTGCGCGCAACCTCCACGCTCTGGCAGCAAATTCCTCGCGTTAACCAACATGGCGTCCGACGAGGAAACTGCTTCGCAGTTGTTTAACACAATGTTAATTCCAACCACGAGTTATAGCTATAAACTTTAATAGTACTTACTTCTCCTTGCTCCATGATACTGAGAATCAGATATCAAAGTGAGCTGAGCAGTGTAGAAGTAAAACCTGATGTTGGCAGTATCGAAAATCTGGAATTCATCTTTTTCGCATTTCTTATTTCGCGGGTGCAAAAACTCTCAAAACGAAATACGAAAGGAGAAAGACGAAATGTCACCTTTCGCATTTCATCTTTCGTATTTCGCATATCCTTAGAGGTTGCAAAAAGTCTCTATTAATTGTGAACAGTACACAGTTGAATTAATCGTTTTGTCTGATGGTAACAGTTCATAATAAATGACACTCTTGCAATCCCATCATACAGATAGCATGATTTTCTTTGAATGCAATTCTGCTTTGAGACTATTTGGGGTGGCTCGCTTTTGTGCCCCCATGATCTTTTACTTTTGTATGGGATATATTCGACATTGTAGCAATCTCTCGCACCGATTGGGATGGATGTGCTTTGATCCACTTCGAATGTCACTTGAATTAACCTTCTTAGGACGACCAGAGCGGGGTGCATCATTGATGTCAAAATCTCCAGAACGAAATTTGATTTATCATTTTTAACATACACCTTCTGTTAAGGCATCATCTCCATAGACACTGCATATTTTCTATAAGCATCTGCAGCTCGTTTGCCTTTTTTAAAATAATATAGAAAAATGTGACGATAATGCAACTTATTCCCTTTCATATTCACAGCTATGCAGCCCACGGAAACATAATGTAAAACATGTACTTTCAAATGCGCATTCGATTGCTTATTAGCATGAGAATGCAATAGGTAATTTGCATGAAACTTGCACTGAAACAAAAAACGAATGAACTTATTTGCCCAACCAACAGAACACGAAGTGGTAAGACCTTAAGCTTCGTTTACATCTTTAAAAACAGATATTATTTGCGGCATCACATTAGACAGAATATTTTTTGTTTAGTCAATGAATTCCTATTTTTTTCATTCTTCCAAAATTTGTTTTTTCTGTTATGTGTCGTTTATCATCGTAGGACTAAATGAAAGGCTTTATAAACGTGTAACATTCTTTAAAATTATATTGGAACAATCATCTACAGGCTTTTGTAGAAAAAATATTAATAAGAGAGATCTTTTTCAACGTATTAAACTTTATACGAAACATTAAACAGATTAAAACAATTGTCATTCACGCTTTACAAATCAGCTTGAAGAAATTAGCAAAAAGTTGGATTGAATCATGCAAACCTTCGTTCTAGAAATAAGCCATGGTCAGATATAATTACTACGGTTATTAAAAATTATATTGTGGTAAACGCGGTTGGGATAGCAGTATCTGTGAGAGTCGCACCTAAAAGGAAAAATTTATCTTGTAATATCGTTCGGAAGGGCCGAATCGATGCAGTGGCATGCAAAATGGGGGGGGGGGCAAGGAAGCGACGGCCGTAGACATCCCTATCAGAGGAGCATCTACAATGACCTAAGGTATACAATGAACGAAATGGTCTCGGCATCACCAAACCTCTGCCAGACCTTTGTACGCCCCTGGATAGTCTATTGCCAAACCGCTGACAGAGAAAATCCGACTTCGTTGAATTGAGGGTAGGCCGATGTGCGGGCCGAAGGGGAGAGGATGAAGAGGATGTCAAGTATGGCGATGGCAGGGCTGTAGACAAGAGTAACATCGTCCATATACAAGTCGTTGAAGCGGGGAGTATCTTAGAGCGAGGATATGTGCGGCTAGGTAAAAACAAAACGGGTCGAGAGCCCTTCCGGATTTCCCGTTGAATTCCTTTAGCATTAAAGAAGAAATAGAAAAAAAATCGGGAAATTTACCGGGGACTTCAGAAAGTAAATATACCGGCTTATAGAATGGACGGCATTGCTGAACTTGAGCTTGTGAGTTGGAGGAGATGTAATGAGGATTGCGTATGAGTAGATCGACACGCTGACGAGCACACTAACAAAGAAGCTTAGCTAATAGACGTACGTAGAAAGGCAATCAAGGATGCACCATACGGCTTTGAGTATACGGTGTCGGGAACATTCCCAACCTCAATGATGGGGGCCAGTGAGGAACGAGCTAGAAGAAGTTTCTGGCTATCATCTCCGTTGGTCGGTATCTTTCAAATCTGGATGGTGATGAGGACAAAGGACATCAGAGCCGCCGGGAGGGGGTGAAGAAAGGATTGCCTTTCGAATATCACAGGGACGGAAAGGTGTTGTGAACAAGACGAAGGCAGATGAAGGATGATCTAACAAGGGAAGGTTTCAAATCGTGTAAACACCGGACTTATTGCATTCGATGAGAGAATATAAAAATAAGATGACTTTAGGCAACGGAGATATTTAATTTCAAAAAGTTAGGAAATTAGGAAAAATTCAGGATGACGAAATCTACAGGGTATTTACAATCGGATGATTAAAGTTTGCTTGCTTATAACACCGATTTTTATTGTCTGGTTGCATTGACAGTTTATAGACATTCTCAGGATCGTTACTTTTCTTAAATTCCAGTATGTGCACCGTTGCGCACAACACAAAGTTCATATCTGGCGGATATTGCTTTCTAAGTGTTTTCTAGTATCTCCAACGTGATGCTTTGAATGGCTGCGGTGATTTTCCCTTTAATTCGTCCAAGACCGTCGATAGACAATGGCCATGATACGACCCAACAGAAAGATATCTGGCGGGATCAGGACCGGGGAGTGGGGAGGCCATAATATGTTAAACACTGCATTCAGAACGGACTCCAAGGACCAGTGCGGCGGAATCCATCCTGTTGGTAAACCAATCCCACAGTATTTTGCATCTGCGGCAGCACATGCTCAGATACGATTGCCAACGAACTGTTTCCTCTGCGAAGGAAATGGACCCGACGATGCCTGTTTAAAGCATTGGATAACATCACCACCTATCGACGCATAATGAAAAGTAATGAGTCCGAGAATATATCTGTAAAATGTCAATACCGGTAAGACTGGAAAAATAACGAAGCAAAATACCGTCAGAAAATTATTAGACATCTTGTATAACTCAACGAAACTTGAATGAACAGAACTTCATAAACGCCTAATTTCAGGAAAATGCAATGGTGAACTCCATCCATGTGACATTTACTTTTTCAGGCATACACGCATATGGTTATGTTCATTACTGATAATGGGAATGGAAATTCATGATTACTAATTTAAAGCTGCAATCATTCGTGCATTACCAATTCATGTCTCCAAGGTTTCGAAAATTGATTAGGTGCGGGTATTCAAAGGAGAAGGCCCCAAAGTTTGACCAGCCCCTAAAATGTTATTTTGAAGGTGGTTTCTCCAATGACTACACTGCAATCGACTTCTGCAACAGCCTTCAGTTTTAAAAAGCGCTCAATGTTAAACTTCGTATTATTTAGATCATTGTTTACTTTCTGATCTACACACGAAGGGAAGTCAGTATGTTAGTTGCAAATGGATATAAACTGAAGAGCCAAAATATTATGACCATCAATACATTGATGAATGAACTCGTCCAGTTCACGTGGAGGGCACGTAATTAAGTGGGAATGGTATTTAACTGCTGCTGGAGAAGGTAAGGAATCAGTCTTGCACTTAATTTTGAGAGTGATGGGAAAGGCTGCTGATCTAAGCGAATTTGTAACGGCCCCAAGACTCGGAACGAGTATCTCCGAAACTGCACGACTGGTAGGTTGTTCACGATCTGCCGTTGTTAGTACTTATGCAAAGTGGATAAATGACGGTGAAACCAGCTGTAGACGCCAAGGTGTTGGACGCCCACGCGTCATCAAAGAAAAAGGACGTCGGAAACTGTCCCGTTTGGTAAAGCAAGATCGGCGCCAGATAGTGGCTCAGCTGACAGCCCAATACAATGCAGACCCAAGTGCAAGTGTTTCGGAACACACAGTTCAACGGACACTGTTGGATATGGGACTGCGCAGCAGACGTCCCACTTGTGTGCCTCTGTTGACCAAGCGTCAACTATGCCTACAGCGGGCCCTGGAACATCCAGACTGGACCATGGATAAGTAAAAGAGAGTTGCCTGGTCGGATAAATCACGATTTCTTATTCATCACGTCGATGGTCGCGTCAGGGTACGCCGACTTCCAGGCGAACAGTTGCTCCCCCCTGTACAGCAGGCCATACACTGGCTGGTGGTGGCGGTTTTATGCTTTGGGAGACGTTCTCATGGACGGCTCTGGGACCCGTATTTATGGTAGAACGGACCATGAAAGTTGCGGACTATCTGAACATCATTGCGGACCAGTTGCACCCTTACATGGAGTCTGTCTTCTCAACTGGAAATGGGATCTTCCAGCAGGACAACGCCCCATGTCATAAGGCTCGAATTGTGTTGGAGTGATTCGAAGAGCATAAGGATGAATTCCAACTAATGTCCTTTCCACCTAACTCGCCAGATCCTAATCCAATAGAGCACATTTGGGATGTCATGGAGCAGCAGCTCAGAGCTCAAACATCACCATGTCGGAATATCTAGACTTTGCGTGACCGCTGCTTAGACATTTGGTACAACCTGTCTCCAGTCATCTACCAAGAACTTGTGGTGTCCATGCCAAGGCGAGTTGCCGTTGTTTTGCAGGCCAAAGTTAGCGCACCACGTTATTGAGTAGATGGTCATAATGTTTTAGCTCTTCAGTGTAGATATGAAACAAATACGAGTACTGATTTGAAAACTACTTTTATTTATCCGCATAATCTTCTCATACATTGAGGCACTTGTCCCATCGTTTCACAGGCTCCTCAAAAAAATTCTTTGGGATTCTGTCAGAACTAGCCGATAACTTCCCTTTGTACAAATTCGTCGTCGGCCGAAGGATGATGTTTAAGAAGACCGAACATCAAAGGTGAGGAGCAAAGTCAGAGCTTTATGGTAAGCATTATGCTCTCGTAATCCCAGAAGTTGTGAACATACTCTTCCTACCAACAAGACAATTGAGAACCTGATAAACTTCAAATGGAAAGTTCTCGAGCATCCTCCGTATAGCCCTGATCGGCTTTACAGGAGAAAATGCGGAGAAATAACAGTAGTTTTCAAATCACTACTCGTATTTGTTTCATTTCTATATCCACTTGTAACTTACTTACTGTCTGGGACTCAAGAAAAGACCTCCGAGTTGCACAATTACACCACTACACGGCAGAAACATTTGGGTGAGTTCATTTCTAAAAAGGTTGGACAGATATATTGCAATTGTTGTCATATTTTTCTCCTGCGTCGCATGTTGCCTCTCCTCGTGTCTGCGTTGTTTTTGGTTGCGCGCGTGCTTTATAGCAAGATATGACAACAATTGCCGGAGAAAAATATGACAACAACTGCAATATCTCTATCCAACCTTTTTAGAAATGAACTCACCCAAACGTTTCTGCCCTGTAGTGGTGGAATTGTGCAACTCAGAGGTCTTCTCGTGAGTCCCGGACAGTAACTTCTGCACAAACCCAATGTGAACTGTAACTTCAGCCAAACTAACATTTATGTTCGATTTTTTTAATTTTTTAATATTAAATATTCCAGTTGCCTATGAATCATTGCTCATAAAATTTTGCGCAGAGTCTTCATTTTTAAATACTTTATGGAATGCAATAGGTCCACTTTTCAAAGAGCTTACATGAATCGAAACGTTCCTTTATAACACGTGCAGAGTCGAGTCACATTATTATGACCACCAGCTAATATTCCGAATAACCGCCTTTAGCGGCACGGACAGCAGCTGGATGACGTGAGAGTGAGTCAATAAGATTCTGGTAGGTTTCTACTGGTCGCTGTTGCCATGCAGACTGTAAAGCATCTGATATCTGCTGAAAGGCACACGGTGGTTGTTCCATAGCACGCACATGACGATCGAGGTGATCCCAAAGGTTCTCGATTGGGTTGAGTTATGGAAAATTAGGGGGCCAGGGTAGTACTTGGAACTCTTGGTCGTGTTCCTCAAGCCACCCCTGAACAATTGGAGCCGTATGAGAACGTCGCATTGTCTTGCTGGGACGTGCCGTCCCCCTCTAAGAAGACAGTCGCCATGTATAGGAGTACTTGAACTGTAATTATTGGATAATAACCGAATTGGTTGAGAGTGTCTTCCACAGGTATCAGTGGGCCCAGACAATGCCATGAGAACACTCCTCACACCATGACGCTGCCGCCACCAGCCTGGATTCGTCCAACAATGGTTGCAGGATGCTTGTTCTCGGAGGTTTCTCGCCTCACCCGCCAACGGCCGTCACTTCTGTGGAGCAGAAATCGTGACTCATCGGAAAAGGCAACCTTTTTCCAGTCAGAAGTGGTCCAGTTTCTGTACTGTTTGGCAAATTGAAGCCGTTTTTGGCGATGAACCTTCCTCAGCATGGGTACGGTGACCATCCGTCTGCTGCGGAGGCCCAAACTTAGCAGGGTCCTCTGTACTGTGGTTTTAGAGACATGTCTGGTAGCACCCTCGTTGGTTTGAGCGGTAAGTTGGTCCACTGTAGCTCTTCGGCTGGCCCTCACACGCCTTCGCAGCCGACGTTCACCTCTTTCATCAATGACACGTGGTGCTCCACAGTTCCCATGCCGTTTATTCTGAACGGTCCCATTTTCCCAGTTATGGTACACTTTAACTACAGCAGCACGAGAACAGTTCACCAACTGCGCGGTTTCCGAAATACTCCACCCTTGGCCCGAAAGCCGATTATCATACCCTTTTTCAGGTCTGATAAATCACGTTTCTTATCCATTGCAGCAATGAGTGATATGTTTTTAACATCGACAATCGACAATCGAACAGTGAAGTGTACATTTGTTAGGATGGGACGAAAGCAGCGCTTTCACAAAGCTCACCCAACCAGAATAAACTCCAAATGAAATACACTGAGGTAGTCAAGAAGCCTAACCAACCCAAGCGGTCTTCCATAATGTTTTTAACATAGTGGAAACCTACCTTATATAGTAGTGTGTATTTAACCAATTCTCAACACGTGACGTAGTTCCTCGGCTGGGCAACCCCGAAGACAAACGTAGGGATGATCATAATGCTGTGACTCGACCCTGTATATTAAATGTTCTCCTTTTTTATTTTTTTACCTCTTCATTGGAAGTTAATTTCGAATAAGTCTCGCTCGAATTGTGAAATTACCCCTTTCATAAACGGGATACATTCTTGCCCATTTCACAAACTGCCATTTAACATGACTGATGCCGTTCCTTTTGCCCAAAAGCATGATTTTCTCCTGTCGTTTTCATGAACTGGCCATATAGGAAGAATGACGCCCACTCTATTGCACTCCCGCCATTCCTGTAAATAAACATGGGGGCGTTCTAGCAGGTCCACCCAAGATCAGCTGATAAGAACGAGGCATTTAACATGGCGAGTATCGACTTAGCATTCGATTCCGTTTCGAGAGAATACATAACGAAAAACTGAAAATAACTGAATATTGCTGAACCCGCCGCCTTTTTGGTTATAAAATTCTTCTTAAATTGACAAAATTTTATAACGACTTCAAACGCCAACATTTATTGCAGGAGGCGTCGCAGAGGCTTCAAATAGTGTTGCAACGACATTTTTCCAATTTTTACTGTCGTGAAAGGAATGGTACAGGACAGTTGAAGGAAAGCAAAAAAAAAAATAAGACATCTATTTTAAAAATAACGAAAAAATCTCGCACTCAAAAAATATTTGGAATGCACCTTCTATTTCCGTGAACCTAACGATACCCTAATTATACAGTTAAGTTGGATTACTTATCTCATGAGGATGCTATGTAGAATTCTAGTAAGAGTGGGCTAATTAGGCTACAGTTATCAAATTAAAATCATTCAGAGAATGATTTAGTCATCTGCTTCAAAATTTATTATTGCTCTTCTTAAAGAGAATTAAAAATATAAGAAAATAAGGTATGAAATTTCCTGTAAAGGAAGGAAGAGCATGTAACTAAAAAATAAAAAATAGAAATAAGTTTCCGTCGTTTCATATCCCGGATGTTTTTTTGTAATTAGAAGTTTTTTTTCCTTTTCTTATTAGACGTCTTAAAGTTGCATAAACAGTATCATTTGCGTCGTCTTTTCTTCAGAACGGTACTGTAATTACATGAACCTGTAATCAGCTAAGCTTAACCACCTTAGAAATATTATAAACAATATTTAATTAAAAGATCTTTATAAAGCTTTGTCTCGCACCCAGCCCATTTTATTTTTGTTCATAATATCCATGGACAACGCAAGAATGACATGAAAAAATCGATTCAAACCCCTTAATAGTTTTACCTTTTATTTTAAACCCAATTTTCCTTATAACCAGTTGCGTAGCAAGGGTGATATTCATTTTTTTCTCCCCGTCTTCTCATATTTTTTATTCGCGGCGCTCCCCCTCCCCCCCTATCCTGCAGGGGTATCAAGATTGGGAACGCGTCAACTGGACGAGTGCAACTAGGCACTGGCCCAGTGGACGACGAAAGTTTTATAACTTAAAAAAGAACTAAAAAAAAACAAAAAAAAACTGTACTATGCCATCCCGTTTTTTATGGATATTTGGACGATAGAGACTGGGCAACAAAATATTTTAAAACTTCAGATTTTACAAAATTAATTTTATTAAAACTTTATTTATAATTTTATTATTAGCTATTACATATTATTATGAAATATTACAACATGGCATATCATTATCTTACAAAATAATAGAATTAACCCATGGAATAATTAAACGATATTCCACCCACATATTCGATTACATTTGGTCTATCATAATTGTTTGCTTTTCTAAGGATTCTTTTATCAGTTTCTTCATATCTTATGCTTTGCCGGACGTTGAGAACCTGGAATACATCTTTCGTATTCTGCATCGCAACTTCCCTAAAAGTAATTTTAAAAAAATATTTATGAACTCGATAAATAAATATATGAAATTATATGAAATTGTTTTGATGCATAACATTTCATTACATAGTCCAATTATATCGATTTTTTAATACAAACGATTAAAAATTTAAAAAAAACAAACGGACTGGCAAAGTAAAGTTGTTTTTTAATACATTTTTTTTGTTTGAAGTTTTTAAGATTTTTGTCGTCCACTTTGTTACCTGATGAAATTTGGTTTATTTTTCAACGTAATCTCCATGAACATTTAGGCACTTGTCCCGCCGTTTCACGAGTCGCTCAAAGCCAGCAGCGTAGAAGGTTTATGGTTGGTGTTGTAGCCAGCTGGTAACCTCTAGACAGACCTCCTCCATATCTTGGAACCGGTGGCCATTCAGGTGGACTGAAGAGGTGAAAGTCAGATGATGCCAAATCCGGACTATAGGATGAATATTCCTACGAACGGTATGTGAGCCACTGTAATATTGGAGCGTTGTCATGCAACAGAAGAACTCCATCTCGCAAAGCACCTGGAAGTTTTCTGCGAATGGCTAACCGTAACTTCGTCAGGGTTCTGTAATACGTGGCTGCAGTGACACTGTGATCCTGAGGCAGAAATTCCACAAGTAGGATGTCTTTTTGTCCCAAAATAAGGTGGCCATCACCTTCCGTACCGACTCGGAGACCTTAAATTTCTTCGTTGTGGGTGATAAGGGATGTTTCCATCCATACTGGCATGTTTTGTTTCCGATTCAAACTGGTGAATAATGAATTCGTCACCAGTGATGATACGGTTAAGGAACCCTCTCTGGGGTACCTTGTGAGATGCTGTAATGCCAGGCCCATTCCGGTGTCTTTGTGTTGGTCAGTGAGCTAACGAGGAACCCATTATGAACACACTTAATGAAACTGCAGATTGTCATGCACAATGCTGTAAGCTGTTCCATGTGAGCAATTCAACTGTAAAGCCACCTCGTCGATTGGCACGGATCATGCCTTCCTCTTTCTTCATAGTAGCGTCACTGGGAAATTTTGTAGGGTGACCTGGACGAATGGTATCACTGATGCTGGTTCGACCGCCATTGAAATATTCCACTCAATTATAAACGGCTTGCCTGGATAAACATTTGTAACTGTAAACAGGTAAAATTTCCTTGTGCACTTCCTCAGAAGATTTGCCCACCAGCACAAAGACAAGCCGGACCAATGCCTTGAAATAAGAAAGCTCGCTTTATTGTCTGCACGAAAAATATAAGCAGAAAATCCACACTTATCATTACATAGATTTAGAGAACTCTTGTGACTGCCTAGTTACACAATCATCAAATTCTAGTTCATAAACAGCTTCCAAATTTAAGTATCACAATCCATGCAATCCAAGCACATCTCTGCACACTTTAAACCAGCTTTCTTATAGCTACACATCCCTGTAGTGCAACCTTTATGGCATGTGCAGGAAATGATGCTCAGAAGATCTGCAGATGAAATAGGAACTAGTTCTTATCCAGCCCCATTCTGTTGTCAAGAAGTCATTTTCCAATCATATCTGAGCTTGCTGTTAGGTCCAATAAGAAGGATACTGAAGAGTAGCTTCTGTTGGAGGCAGAGAAGTTACTGTTTCTAAGTGATTTTGCAAAATTGCGCTATCTCAGCTCTTGAAGTGATCTATGCCCACCATATTTTTATAAAACAAGTTTCTTTCTAGCCTCAGCAATCCATCTAAATTCAGCTTGTAGTTCTGCATTATTTTGAAGTAGCTTTAGGAACTTCAGTTTACCCTGCTCAAAGAAAGCTTAAGTAGTATCACACTCACTGTATTTTCTTTACGGTGTTACATTTTGTCTCCAGTATTCCCTTTCTTCAGTACATTGTGTTTGAAAGAGCTAAAGCAATTAGAATAATAGAATAACCAACAGGTCAACATTTTCACCTACATTGGTCATCAAATCCCCTTCAAAAGATGCCTGAATAGCTGTGCTAATTATCATATATCAACATCTTCCCCACTTTGTAAAATTTGGATTTCTTCCTTCAGAAATCTATCCTTGAGCAGTGTCATCAGTCGGCTCTTGTTCTTATCAATTTGACAGAAACTTGTTTTGGGTTGTCACAGCTAGCATTGTTTCATCAGATATTGTCTCGAGTGATTTGTACGTTAATCGACGAGAACCTGCAGCAGCTTTGGTACTTCTTTCTACATTTTCAGGGTATCCATTAAATACAATTATGAGATTTATTTTGTAATGTTTTTTTATGTAGTTCACTAGCACTGAAACAGTAGTTCTTCATGAAAAATGAATAGAACATGTTTTATAGAAAATTTTCTGAGGAATAATATTTGTAACAACAGTTTTGCTATGAAACTAACAGTAAGTGAGATATTTGAAAGAAGAAAAAAACAATTTTGGGTGCCATTTTTCGAAGATGGCGGCAAGAAACATCTGGCGTGATAAAGGAGAGCAAAAATGAATACTGTGTGCATAACCGTTTTAAGAACACAATAAAAAACTTGTTATAGCTTTCTCTGATTTTTTAAAAGCTTTTATTAACCTTGCAATGTTAGTTTGTTTAGGTCAAATCTTGTAATCTAATTAAAGCAACTTCCCGATAAGCTAGGGAGCTGAAACTTGACACACATACACAGGATCGATGACAATTTATGATAAAGAAAAAAATTTTTAAATCGGTTCATTGGTTCGTGTTCTAATGGTACTACTTCATTACTACGAATTGTTTGTTGTGACAATTGAACAATTCGTTATGGCGAGAGTTAAATGTATCTATTGTTGCAAAGTTAAGCTTTATTGTTGCCACTAAATAAAACATTATAAAAGCTTGGTTTGAAAAAACCCTTTTCCTCTTATCTTGTGTATTATTTTTACTTTTTCCACCCTTTATAATGCCTTACTACTGGAGTTCCTCGTTTCCTTAATTTCCGGCCTAAATCGACTTTTTTAATACAGGATGGCCCAAAATAAATTTATTTACTTTGAGAGCTGATAACGGCTTTATTAATGAATATATTATAATGATATTTTAACATGTTCATATTGGTATATTGCAGAAATGTTTCCAATGATAAAATATGCAAATATGTTCCAATAGTTTTTGGCCACTAGAGCGTGTAGCTAAGGATAGAAGGTAATTGTCTTGTATGGCTTCGATGCAAATTTCATCACTGTTTTGATAATTTGATAACGGTGACAATCACAGGTGCCCGCTACCTACGGATTTTACAGGGACATGTTATTCCTTACATCAGGCAAGATGCATATTGGGTAACGTAATATTCCAGTATGATGGCGCGCTGCCACACATAACCATCCCTGTAAAAAATTTCTTGTTTACTAAAAGAGTATTATAAGTGATGTAAATGAACGCAACTGGTAAATGCAGCATCGTTATGGAGTGCAGTGGAGGCGGCATGGCTTGCAGTGCCTGTGGATGTGTTCCGGGGACTGGTAGACTCTCTTCCACGACGGGTTGCCGCCATTATCCGGGCCAGAGGGGGCCCAACCAACACCACCTAGACAGAAGGACTACACACAGAAATGTCATACATTGTTATATCATCATCAAACGGCCAAATTTAGGGCTTATTATTGGCAGAAATACGATTAACAATAGCCGCTTAGTGTGATGTAACAATGTATGCGCAGGCCTTCTGTCTAGGTGGGTTGGCCCAACACGTTATTAGACAGGCGTTCCATGACTTTTGGTGAGTGAGTGTATAAATTTAAATAGTTAAAACATTGTTATAGTTATAGTATTGTCAAAAAACATTGTTACATCATTTTGAAAGTATCAATTGATTTTTTTCATCTGTAAAGGTTTTAAGAACACTAGGATCCCCCAATGATCGAAATTCGATCACATTTCTGAGGAAAAAGAATATGTGTTATTGTTCTTTCTATTCATCTTTCAGGATGAGGAGGCATTGCCAGGGCCTGTCTTTCTCGTGGGCTACGGTTACAATCATAGTATGGTCAAAACATTGTTACATTGTATTTATTAACATAGATAATTAATTAAGGATATTTTTAGTTCTTGCTTACTGTTTTTACTGAAGACAGTCCTTAATCTCTGTGACTATTGGCAACCGCCACATTCATAAACATGGCTGCCGGTGAGGGAAGTACCTGGTAGAAAGATGCAAGACACATGCGATCGAACATCGAAGTCAGGTTTCGATGTTTAGAAAAAAAACTAGCAGAGGTACCCGGCGTCGCCCGGGAAAATTGCACTTGTAGGTAAACAGAACAATCTCAAAAAACTAAATTATAACTCCCAATTGGTTAAATAATAACTCAATCAATAATAACAGCGCAAAGGAACTATCCATTCTACGAAAAATACGAAAAACAGGAATTCTAGGTGATATACCGAGACTTTATCTAAACTCTTCTTGACTTGCCTCACCACTGCGGAGCATCACCAGATACTTTAGACTCAAGTTTTTCTTGCCCTTGACGTAGAAGCTCTTGTTCTATTGGAAACTCCCGTTATTCAAATGTTTCAAATGCCCGTATAGCTTTTTCTGTTTTAGTTTCAGAGTTTCTCTGACCAATTCTCGTTCTTTCTCTTTCCTTTCCAGACACATAAATTTTTGCCAGTCGTCTGGACGTTTGATAAGGAGATCAAGGAAGACACGCGTGACTCCTTTGCCTCATCAATAGACGCTGCCTTATTACTGTTCTGTCACTGCATCATCACTTTATGCTTATTATTAATAATTCTTGGAAACGAACGTTCAATCATCGCTTTATCCATATCTCATTTTCCAAAATATACACATTCCTACAGAATATAGTCAAAATGGTTTATGAAATGTTTAGATCTGATGTGCTACCAAACAAGCTAGGTGATAACCCCGCCGTGGCTTGGACTTTTTTTTTTGATTAAAAATGAACATATAAAAACGCTTAGAATTGATACAGTAAAAATTCTTAATGAAAATTCGAAAAAATTTTTTTTAAAAGCTCACAATGGATGGACCGTTGCAAAGATGCCACTGCTAGTCTAAATAATTTCTTACTCACGTAATCCTACTTTAGAGGTACACTTGATGTTGTTGCAATTCTCACTCTTCTCTCGATATCTTGAAGCAAAACTTGGCCATTCATCCCTTTGTGTAGTCTAGCGGTCGCCGATTCTTTTTACTTGCTTACCATTTGCTCAATACAGCACAGAGCTAAAGGAGTGCTTCCTCTGTCGCCTTTCCACTCTTTCTCAACAGTCTGCTAACTTTCCATTATCTCCATTTACTGATCAATTTTAAAGACTTTCAAGAAATTGTACTAAGAATTCTCTTTTCTAAGAAAAGCCTGAATAACAGGAATTCTATGCATTGTTATAAATGGAAACTTATCTACGTATATTGCACAAACTTTGCCTTGCATGAAATATTGATCATGAAATATTTCTCATTAATATGCCCTGCCATAACAATAAATATCGATTTTTTATCGATAATTATTATTTTTCCGAAATGTGAGGTAGACAGTGACCTTCCTCATGCTTTGAAGGTCAAGCATGCAAAATTTCATCAAGATCGGAATAAAATTGTAGATTTGTAAAAAAAACAAACCCACAAACCTCCTTCTTTATATATATAAAAGACTAGCAGAGGACCCGGCGTTGCCCGGGATAATTACGCTTGTAGGTAAACAGAACAACCTCTAAAAGCTAAATTAAACCTCCAAATTGGTTAAATAATAACTCAATCACTACAATATAGAGCGAAGGGACCATCCATTCTAAGAAAAATCCGAAAGACAGGAATTTACCTCTTCACTGAAAAAATTCATTCTAGGTGATATACCGGGACTTGAAATACCAAAAAAAATTTTTTAAAGGCTCACTATGGATGGACCTCTCCAAGGATGCCACTGCTAGTCTAAATAATTTTTTACTCACGTAATCTTACTTTAGATGTACACTTGATGTTGTTGCAATTTCCTTTCTTCTTTCGATGTCTTGAAGCAAAAATTGGCCATTCATCACTTTGTGTAGTCTAGCGGTCGTCGATTCTTCTATTTACTTCCTCTATCGTCTTTCACTCTTGCTCAATAGTCTGCTAACTCATTACCTCCAGTTACTGATCATTTTTAAAGATTTTCAAGAAATTGTTAAGTACTAAGAATTCTCTTTTCTAAGAAAAGCCTGAATAACAGGAATTCTATGCATTGAATTCTACATTGCACAAACTGTGCCTTGCATTGTTGGTCATGAGACATATATTGTTGATCCTTGCTTAGTGTTGGTGCATTGCGTGTTGACACCATTGTTGCCCAAACTTTTATTTGCATTGTTGGTCATGAGATATATATTGTTGGTCCGTGCAGAGTGTTTGTGAATTGCGTGTTGATACCATTGTTGTTACTTATTGTTGCAAAAACTTTGTCTTGCATTGATGGTCATGAGATATTTCTCATTAATATGCCCTGCCATAACCATGAATATCGATTTTTTATCAATAATTAATTTTTTATCGAAATCTGAGGTAGACAGTGACCTTCCTCATTCTTTGAAGGTCACGTATGCGAAATTTTATCAAGATCAGAATAAAACTGTAGATTTGTATAAAAGACAAACAAACAAAGCAACAAACAAACATCCTTTTTTATATATGTAGAACAAGCAAAGGTACCCGGCGTTGCCTGGGATAATTATACTTGTAGGTAAACAGAACAATCTCAAAAAATTAAATTAAATTTTGCAATATCTTAAAAATAAACACATGAAAATGCTTAGATTTAATACAGTAAAAATTCTTAATGAAAATTGGAAAAATTTTTTTAAAGGCTCACAATGGCTGGACCTCTCCAAAGATGCCACTGCTAGTCTAAATAATTTCTTGCTCACGTAATCTTACCTCAGATGTACACTTGATGTTGTTGCAATTTCCACTCTTCTCTCGATATGTTGAAGCAAAACTTGGCCATTCATCACTTTGTGCAGTCTAGCGGTCGCCGATTTTTCTATTTACTTGCTTCCCATTTGCTCAGTACATCACGGAGCTAAAGGAGTGCTTCCTCTGTCGTCTTTCCACTCTTTCTCAATAGTCTGCTAACTCTCCATTATCTCCAGTTACTGATCATATTGAAAGATTTTCAAGAAATTGTTAAGTACTAAGAACTCTCTTTTCTAAGAAAAGCCGGAATATCAGGAATTGTATGCATTGTTACAAATTGAAACTTATCCATATTGCATCATCATTTTATGTTCATTGTTATAATTCTTTTATTTACTATTATCCACAACTTATTTTTTCCTTTTTTGTCATATTAGTACACATTCTGTTTACTTTTGTGCCTTTATTCCGGAAAATTTTTCATCTTGGAAAGATTGCTTTAACATTACATCATCATTCTGTGCTCATTGTTATTGGTGAATTGCGCGTTGATGCCGTTGTTGATGCGAACACGATGGGCCTATTGTTGCACAAACTTTGCCTTGCATTGTTGGTCATGAGATATATATTGTTGGTCCATGCAGTGTGTTTGTGAATTGCGTGCTGATACCATTGTTGATACCTATTGTTGTACAAAGTTTGCCTTGCATTGTTGCTCATGAGATATTTCTCATTAATATGCCTTGCCATAACCATGAATATCGATTTTTTAATCGATATTTATTATTTTTCCGAAATCTGAGGTAGACAGTGACCTTCCTCATGCTTTGAATTATGGCATAAGAGGTTTTGCCATATCCATCATAAAGATGTAAAAGCAATGAGCAGCAAAAACTATGTACGAGGTCTAGATACTCTTAACTCAAGTCCCAGTTTCTGTAAAGACTATGCAATAGGAAATTCTCTAAAGAAACACATCGTCCTATTGGGAAAATCAGTACTACGAAAATTCTAGAACTTGTTCATACAGATATTTGGGGACCAAGTAGTGATGTGCGATACCAATGAAGCATCGATACTTCCGGTATCGAGTACTTTAATAAAATACTCGATACCAATATCGAGTACTCAATGAGAAAGTATCGATAGTATCGAGTAAAAATGAGTATTTATTTATATGGTCAAGTATGCAAAATTTCATCAAGATCGGAATAAAACTGTAGATTTGTATAAAAAAACAAACAAACATCCTTCTTTATATATGTAGAAGAAGATAGAAGATTCTGTACTTATAGAAAGTTTGAATTAATTTTTCTTTAAGTTTTCACTGTTTATCTGTAATCGAGAATCATCGATAGATTATGTTATGAATGTGAATTTTCCCCCACCAGTAGTCATGTTTATGAATGTGGCGGTTGCCAATTAGTTATGGGGATTTCTAAATAGCAGGATTTTTCTTATAAGACCAGCAAATCTCTGCGACCTGAAAGAATCCATGAGAAGAGATAACTCAAATCCCAGCCAATGTTGCAACCTGCCGTTTTTAATATCGTTAACCGCTTAACTTCGGTGATAGAATAGAAAGGAGCCATATCAAGCAGGTTATCCAATGAAAAATGCAACTCCCTTACTTGCATATTTTATGATTGGAAAATTTACGTATTATCCTTATATAAGCGCGTTTTATCTGTTCATTAAAAAAAATTATTAGGTCTCAAAATGAGTAAGTTTATTTTGGGCCACCCTGCACTTTGGAACTAAAGAAGGAAGTAAATTTTAAAACAAAACTTTTGGGACCAGGAGTATATTAAATAATCTTGATGGGACTCTGCATTTTCAAAAATTCATCTGGAGGTAAGATCAATATCATTTAATATTATTAATTAAATGAAGTTGCAATTATTAAGACATGAGTTACAAATAGTTCTGAAATTAACACAGAAGATCCTATCTGAAGATTAATTACGAAAAAAAAACATATTTTTGGCAATGTTTAAAAGAAACGTAAGATCTCCGCTGTGTATAGTATCATTTCCTGATGTTTTTAATTTGAAAACTGCCACGCGGTGGGATGACGTTTTCAAACAACAGAACTGAAAATGTGGCATCCTCTGACACCTGTTGGCAAAATATTGAAATATCATCGAAAGTTTAAATCGTTCTCGATGTACTGAAATTTTGCATGCGCTAGAAAAGAACGAGTAAAGATCTTAGGAATATTTTTCAGTGTTTTCTAAAATTAAAAAAAAAAGCATTCATTTATGAATACAATAAATTAATTTATAGAACTCTTACTTATTCGAAAGAGGAAATTTTTTCGACTGAGAAAAACACTTAATTTTGTACAAATTAAAAAATGAAAATAAATAAACTCTTACAATTTGTTGTGGTCGCAGAGTTTTTTAGTTGGAAAGAAAGGAAAAAGGACTAGACTTATTTAATAAGCTTTTTCCCTCTTTATTTTTTTTCTTATTAGTATTCTAATACATTGGCGATTTGATTTTTATTACTTAGCAACAACAAATTGGAAAACAACAATGAATGCGGAAATGCTATTAACTACTATGCTATTGAATAATGTTTAATCCAACATTCTCCCCCATTAACTTATTCAATATATTACTGATAAACTTAGTTGTTAATAAAGATTAATAGCTTTGGTAAGGCGTTCATGTTCGTTTTTCTTCAAACGTTTTGTCATAAAATCCGCCTTATTCTCGCTGGAGGTTACGAATTCTATTGTGACTATCCACCAGCTCTCTCACAAAATGATAACGAGTATCGATGTGCCTTGATCGAGTATTTTCTTTCTTAGTCTTGCAAAAATCTATCGCCGAACGGTTGTCACATTTGATGATCATCGGTCGACAGCTTACGTTATGAAGATGCAGTCCTACCAATATTTTCGTAATCCACATTACCTCTCTCACGGCTTGTGAAAGGGAGACATACTCACTTTCCATAGTAGAGAGTGAAACGCATTTTTGCCTGGAAGCTTGCCAAATTACAGGTATTTTCCCTACTGCGATGATTGTCCCACTATAGGAATGTTGTTCAATCAAGTTTCCGGCCCAATCGGCATCCGTGTAAGTCATCAGTTCCGATTCTTTTGCTTCATACCACAGTATTTTATTCTGAGTGGTATTCAGATATCTCATGATATGCTTCAAACACTGATTATGTGTCTTACTTGGATTCACAAAATTGTGCCAGCTGGATTACTGATACCAATATATCCGGTTTTGTCCTTGTAGCTAGGTACAGCAGACTTCCAATTATTTCATGATAGTGTTGTTGAAAGTAATCACCACTACCATTCGTTGGGTCTTCTTTTATCAGCTTCACCGCTGGATCAACTGGTACACTTGCGATTCTAGCATCTGTAAAGTGGTATTTACTTAGCAACCGATTAATGAAATTATTTTGATGAATTCCTGTGTTTCCGTTGTCATCCTTGACCACTAGGATATTCAGTATGTACGTGATCTCTCCCAAATCTCTTACTTCATATCTTGAAGAAATTTTCTGAATGACTTCTTCAATATCTCCTTTGGCTTTCCCAAAAATGACTATATCGTCCACGCAAATTAGTACGATGATTCTTTGTTTACAAAAACTTCCGGATATACTTCTAAAATGAAGTTCTTTTAGTGTTTTGTCAAGCTCAGTATACCACTCGAGTCCGGCTTGTTTGAGGCCATATAAAGATTTGCAAAGTCGTAATACATGATCTTCTTTTCCGACTTCTTCTTATTGGGGGTTGTGTCATGTAAATAGTTTCTTTAAGTTCCCCATACAGATACGCGTTTACGATGTCCAAATGTCTGGTTTCCCTACGAAACATTGCAGCAATTGCTAGCATTGTTCTAATAAGTGAAAAATCTACCACTGGTGAATAAGTTTCTTCGTATTATGTTCCTTTTTTCTGAGAACACCCTCGAGCCACAAGTCGAGCCTTATAACGAAGAATATTTCCTTCTGGGTCCGTTTTCACCGTGAATACCCATTTACATGTAATAGTATGTTGATTAGGTGGCAGTTTTGTCAATCGCCATGTGCCTCGGCCCTTCAGAGCTGTAATTTCCTTTTCCATGGCCTCTTCCCATTTTTCAGCTTGGGCGGAATTTCTTGATTCTTCGATCGTTTCAGGGATGACCAATTCTGTAAGATTAATTTCAGGATTAACGTTTTGGTTTTTTGGTTTTCCCGCTCTTCCCCAAGGATTGGGGTTCCATTTTTTCGGTAAATTTCTTATTTTAGGACTGCTGGGAAGTTGAATTTCATCATTGGGGTTCTCCTTGTGATCTTGGTGATTGTTATCATCGTGCGGTCCCTTTTCTTGAGGCACCAGATTTACATCTCTCGATTCGGTATTGTTTCCATCTTCGTCAGTATCTTCAGTTATCTCAAGAGTATTTTGCAAGCCATCAATGCCATCGTTCTTTTCTGATCGGAAGAAATATAAGTCTTCATTAAAGCGTACGTGTTTTGACTCTATCACTTGAGTAGTTCCAGGTATCCATAACCTATACCCCCCTGGTGCTGAATGCGTATCCGCCCATCACACATCGTTTAGCTTTAGGATCCAACTTGGATAATTTCTGCTTAGGTATGTTAACGAACGCTGTGCAACCAAACACCTTGAAGTGCGCGACGTTCGGTTTAAAGCCACTCCACTTTTTTGGGGGTACCATTCCTTGAATCGCACGATGCGGTGTTCTGTTCTTAACATAAGTAGCGGCCATGACCGTCTCGGCCCAAAAATGCTTTGGCAAACCAGCTGCAATAAGATTTGTTCTTACTAACTGCATAATTGTGTAGTTAAATCTCTCGGCTATTCCATTCATTTGAGGAGAGTAAACATTAGTCAATTCATGAATTATACCGAGTTCTTCACATAACTTATTTACCGTCTGGTTACAAAATTCCAGGCCGTTATCAGACCGTAGTCTCTTCAGGCATTCTCCGGTTTGGCGTTCAACCAGGCTAATATACTTCTTTAGGTAATGAGAAACTTCATCCTTACTATTCAATATATACACAGTTGCTCTTCTTGAAAAATCATCAATGAACGAAAGGAAATACATTCCTCCACCAGTTGAATTCACGGGACTTGGTCCTAGTGTTGTGCCGATACCGATACCAAAAAGTATCGATACTTGCCGGTATCGAGTACTCAAGTATCGCACATTTCAACATGGCTCAGGTATCGATACTTTGTACATCGATACTTGATACTGCAAAAACCTATGA
>JAHWFO010008089.1:5680371-5742247 GCA_023313115.1 Rhysida immarginata
TTGCAGTATCAAGTATCGATGTACAAAGTATCGATACTATCGATACCCGAGCCATGTTGAAATGTGCGATACTCGAGTACTCGATACCGGCAAGTATCGATACTTTTTGGTATTGGTATCGGTATCGGCACAACACTACTTGCCGATATCACTTATAAACAACGTCTGGTAGAAACGAAAAACGTAATCTGCTTACGCTGGCTAGCTTTTTTCAGGTGAAGGCCTAAGTTTCGAGTATAGTTTTAAACGCATCCGTCAAACTGATTTCTTTAGAATGCTCTGTTCCGCAGTGGTGGCATGCTGGCCCCATAACCTTGTTGTGGTCGCAGAGTTATTTAGTTGAAAAGAAAGGAAAAAGGACTAGACTTATTTAATAAACTTTTTCCCTCTTTATTTTTTTCTTATTAGTATTCTAATACATTGGCGATTTGATTTTTATTACTTAGAAACAACAAAATGATTGTTGTGGAAAACAACAATGAATGCGGAAATGCTATTAACTACGATGCTATTGAATAATGTTTAATCCAACACAATTGTTAGAGAAATTTAATTAAACTCATCGTAAGCAAAACTAAGCCGATCGATTTATTAAGCCTATTTGAATCGCGACTTCCCTTTTTTGTAAAATTAAGTAGCTTACGACCCTCCACCTCACATTTGAATAAACAAAAAGCATTTTAACAGGGTGGTAAATGGCGGAATAAAAAATCTCGAATTATCCTATAAAATTAAATGCAAATAAAAATAAGCTCGGCGACCCCCAGGTTGGGAACCATTGATTCTGTTATGCCTAAATTCTTACCAGCCATGATCTACTTGAACATCGACTTGAAACTTATAAAAAGTTAAAAAGCCCAAGTATATTAACCTTTGAATAAAATAAGTGGAAGCGCACTTCCTTGACACCATGTGCATCTTTATAATATAACAATATAGAGTCTATAGTGTTTAAATTTGCCTTATAGTCTTCTGAATGGTGAGCAGAAGTTTTAACTAATGTAGTTGTCAAGAACATGCGCAGTGGAAGGTGTGAGTAAAAAAGGAAATCATGTACAAGGAGCATACATTTTTTTGAATTTTAATAACCATCAAATAAATTAGAATTACAGATTAATAAATTTAAAAGAATTTGAAATTAAAATACTGTAGAGTAAATGGTTATAAGGAACATTTCCCTAACACGAGGAAAAACCCCGAACATTACAATACAATGTAATAATCTTCCCAAAAAGTTATACAACTATGCAAAGCTACTTTAAAGTCTTTAGCATACACTTAGGGAACGACTAAGGCCCATAGTCTTTAATATGACCTAACCCAGAACAAAGTTAACTGGCCCAAAGATTTGGTTTACTATTCAAATTACAAATGGTTAAATACAATTAACTAAATGTAATAGCATTTTAAATTGAAGACTTGAACAAAGACTGATGCCTTTAGTTGCTGGCTGCATTACACATCGCGGTTACGCATAGGCGTTGAACGTCTTGATCCGTCTGGCAAGAGAAGCTGCAAAATTAATTTAAGCAGCCATTAGCAATAATAAAAACCACTTTGTAAACTCTACACCACTAAGTGTTAAAATAAAGTAAAATTTAACCAGACAACTAGACTCTATTACGGAAAAGAAATGACGCAACCCCCTCTTGCCAATATTTCTAATGAACAAGAGTAATATTAACTTTACATTGAAAAATTACTAAACCTTGCGCGCAATTCCAAAAGGAAACTAAGCAAAAGTTTTATATTTAATCCAACTTGAAGAGCGTTGAGCGGGAAGCCTCTTACAATTAAATTTAGCTTAACGTGACGCAACAAAATTAATATTAAATAACGGGGCGTCTTGTAAACGTAACCATGAACAGAAATTTTTAAATAGATCTGAGGAAATTCGGCTTACTTCGAGATTAGGGTGAAAGTGCCGAGACTCTCCCTTATAAAGCCTCGAACGGACCAAGGAAATATTCCTGCGACGACGTCGATTGATGAATAGCTTGAGAATTCTTCCGTCGTGAGAAACGGTTCACAGTCAGTGACACATAAGTCCGTGACAAACACTAAGGCGAAATTTCTACTCGGCGAGAAAATTGGCAGTCGTATCCTGGTCCAAAGGCAGGCGGAATTTTTCCTGGAAATGAAGCCTTCTGCTCTGTGGGAGCATTCACATTTACGGAAAGAAATTTGACCGTGCGGTCGCTACCAATGGCGGATGCCGCAATTGCTGTCCTCGGCTTTGATGCGTGCAGACCGTCTCTTCCATCAAATGACGCTAATAACGAACAGGCAGGGACCACGGGAGTATCCACCTCTACGGAAATAGCTGGATATCCAACTAAAGCAGATTATTCGTTATTTACAGTATCGAGAATGCCGCAATTTGCTTGTTTTGCATTGCTAGAATCACGATTGTTAAAATATTTTGCCGCACTAAATTTACTACCCATTTAGGGTTGTTTAGAGTATAGGAGAGCAAACTACGCACGTATCAAGATAGTTGCGAGAATGCTGTCGGCCATCTCTCATTTTCACGCAGCGTTTAAATCAGAGACTGTTTCTTCGACAAAAACTGTAACAAAACAGCGTTTAAATCGAAACAAAAACTGTAAATTTGAAACTTAAAAGCGCCACCTGGATAATGTTGCCTAAGCTCTAAAACAGGAAGTGGTTACACAAAAAATGATGAATTGGGCAGTCTCCTTCTCTGACTGTCTCTGCTCGTCACTCTCCCTCACGCGCAGCCGTTTACGGCGCTTCCTGCGCCTTCTTCCGCTCTTCAGTTGCCAACCGATTGATGAGAGCGACATCTATTAACATTAATTGGCGATAGTCAAACTCCAGCATTATTTCTTAGCTTATTACTCCTGCTAAAAATACTGGAGCTCGACACCGTGCAATCCTTTGTGATAGTAGTCTAATATGTCAGGATAGCTGTTCACCAATTTTTGAAATGTTGCAGTTGGAAGTGTAGAAGAGCAGCGGTCAGTTTTATAAGATGTCAGTCAGGGTGGGGCGTGAACTGCATTGCAGCCGACGTTTCAATTCATCATACAAATGGGTTTGAGTTCCAGATGTTGAGCAGGCCGGTCCAAATCTTCAGCATTCACGTCAGGAAACTCTGCACAGACTGCGCGCTGAAAGGACGGGCGTATGAACGTGTTGAAACAAGAACGATTCCTCACTAAACTGTAACCACAATAGGCAGAATATACGAGTTTGAATATATACTAGTCTTTCTTTTAATACGGTTATCTCCATGTTTTAGACTATTTCATGCAGCCCATATTGTGGCAGAAGTTTGGTTAAGACCCTTTTGCGTTTTCATAGCTGTGCCCGAACTATGAGAAACAGCCTCAAATCATTAAATTTTACAAGGGTCATTCAAAAGTACTATAAAAAAGTACTTTAAAAAATCTAAAATACGACTGTGATAGTTACATGTTTGTTACTTTGTGGAGGCATGCTTACATGTCTGGTAAGCCCACCTCGTACATAGAATGCTGGGAAATAGTACCACAAGATGGCGGCACCCTTACAGGAGTGCTCCGAGCTGGAACAGCAAAGTGTGGCAGATGTTTGTTGAGTAAAGCCGTGCTTTTGCCCCATGACAATGCGAGAACACAAATTGCTAGTGTCAGTTTGTCTATCACCGAGAACCTACTATTTAAAGTGCTTAAACCACCCTCCATATTCACCCGATCTCGCACCTTCAGATTTCCATACCTTTGGTCCACAGAAAGATGCACTGAATCAATATAGAGGGTGTTTTAGGTCACATCAAGTCACCGGACAATGTCAAGACGCTAGTCAATCTCATTCCAAAATCCTTTCAGCATGTCTGCTGTTACCAGTCCCGTGTTTTTGCGTTTACAAAGACATCCAGTTTCTAAAAATTGATCGTACCACTTACGGACATTTTTGTCAGTAGGGCAATCTTTATGAAATTGCCTACGATATGCCCGCTGGACTAAAATTATAGTTTGATTTTGCATACTCCAAGACGCAATATACCTTTTCATTCACAGCCGCCATCTTTACTTTTATCGCGACACTAACGCCACCACAGCCTCCAATTGCGGGAAGGTTAAAAATATTTGAGTTTTTCTCGATTTTAAACCCGATCTGGTTAGTCTATGTTATAAAAGAAATGCATAGTAAAATTTTGAAATGCCGGACATCATTTTGAATCACCCTGTACTATAAAGAATCTTGTTTAGTTTATTTTTTTAATTCTGTTCTGTCTTATATTCCAATGCAATGTTTTATTCAAAAAAATAAAAGTATTTGTCAGTGTTTATTTGAGAGATGCAATTTTTATTCACTACTAGCAGAGTTACCTGGCGTTGCCCGGGATAATTACACAAGTAGGTAAAGAGAACAAACTCAAAAAATTAAATTATAACTCCCAATTGGTTAAATAATAACTCAATCAATACAACACAGAGCAAAGGTTGATATATTCTCCATTCTACTAAAAAATACGAAAAACAGAAAGTCTAGGTGATATACCAGGACTTTATCTAAACTCTTCTTGAGTAGACTCACCACTGCAGAGCAGAGATACTTTAGACTCAAGTTTTTCTTGCCCTTGACGTAGAAGCTCTTAAACCCTGTTGCTCTATTCGAAACTCCCGTTGTTCAGATGTTTCAACCGCCCGTATAGCTTTTTCTGTTTTAGTTGCAGAGTTTCTCTGGCCAATACTCGTTCTTTCTCTTTCCTTTCCAGACACATAAATTTTTGCCAGTTGACTGGACGTTTGATAGGGAGCTCAAGGAAGACACGCGTGATTCCTATGCCTAAATCAATAGACGCTGTCTTAATAATGTTCTGTCACTGCATCTTCACTTTATGCTCATTATCAATAATTCTTGGAAACGAACGTTCAGTCATCGCCTTATCAGCATCTCAGTGTCCAAAATATACACTTTCCCTCAGAATATAGTGAAAATGTATTTTTAGGAAATGTTTGGCTCTGCTGTGCTTTCAAATAAGCTAGGTGATAATCCCGGCGTGGCTCGGACTTTTTTTGGAATAAATTTTGAAATATCTTAAAAATAAACACATGAAAACGTTTAGAATTAATACAGTAAAAATTCTTAATGAAAATTTGAAAACAATTTTTTTAAAGGCTCACAATGGATGGACCTCTCCAAGGATGCCACTGCTAGTCTAAATAATTTCTTACTCACGCAATCTTACTTTAGATGTACACTTGATGTTGTTGCAATTTCCTTTCTTCACTCGATGTCTTGAATCAAAGCTTGGCCATTCAACTCTTTGTGTAGACTAGCGATCGCCGATTCTTCTATTGACATGCTTACCATTTGCTCAATACAGCACGGAGCTAAAGGAGTGCTTCCTCGGTCGTCTTTCCACTCTTTCTCAATAATCTGCTAACTCTCCATTATCTCCAGTTACTGATCATTTTTAAAGATTTTCAAAAATTCTTAAGTACTAAGAATTCTCTTTTCTAAGAAAAGCCGGAATAACAGAGATTACATGCATTGTTATAAATGGAAACTTATCTACGTATATTGCACAAACTTTGCCTTGCATTGTTGGTCATGAGATATATATTGCTGGTCCGTGCAGTGTGTTTGTGAATTGCGTGTTGACACCATTGTTGATAACTATTGTTGCACAAACTTTGATATCACTCCAGGATATTACTCAAGGATATCACTCCAGTCGTCATCGGGATATCTTCGGCGTGTAAAAGGCGTCATTTTCATTTTAGTTTTAATATTTATCATTTAGCTGAATCTTAAATTTTGCTGTATTTGTAATTACATTTTATTTGAATCTTATATTATAATTAACTTGTCGTTTATTTTTAAACTTGCACCTTTCTACCTCATTATTTTCATTTAACACGTCACAACTCTGGTGTTTATAAAATTAAAGTTGAACTATTTTATCAGGTATGTCTAGATATTTTTTAAAGGTTTAAATATAGCAATTGAATAATTGCATTTCCATGAAGTTACAACAAAAATTTAAATGTAAAGAAAATATACATATATAGGGAGAGAACGAATTGAACCCCATTAACAAAAGAATAAATATCTTTATTTAAAACGACGAGAAAAACGTCATTATGTAGCTCCCTCTGTCCCCTAGTCAGACCCTATGGTTCTATAGACTAGGCGGACTGGGGCTTGCCAAGAATCAACAATGTCCCCTAGTCAGACTTCATGATTCCAGTTTCCCTAAACAATTTTATGTATTCCCTTCCGGTTTTAGCAGGATCGGTTTTCAGCAAATTGCTCCCAATTGCGCCTTGGGCCTAAAGAGACCCTGCACTAGGGCAATCTACGCTAGTCTTATCAAGCATTTACAAGAATTTATTATAATGAACATATGAAACAAGATTGAAAATTTTACAAGCATTCGTAATAAATCAAGAGCTATATTTAAATGTCCTAATCTCATGAACTGTTATCTCATCATTTATTTGAATGGTTAAATGGTTTATTTATCTTTATCATCATCATCATCATATATAACTCCTGTTAATACACTGACGGATGTAGGGCTCCTCCAAATGTTTCCAATGTGCTCTCTCTCTCTCTCTCTCTCTCTCTCTCTCTCTCTATCTGTCCCCTTCATCTTGTCTACATTTTTTGACTTAGAAGGTTGAAATTCGGAAAACAGCTTACCACGCGCATGTCCTACTTCACTATTTAGATTTGTTTCGATAGGCCCACTGAAGTCGAATTCAGGAAGGTAGCCGGCTCGCTACGGCTAGGTGGGCTAGCCTAGCCTTTTTCCTGAACGCGTTCGCTAGGCTACGCTAGCTCCGCCCGTCCGTAGTCGGCTAGGTTTTTAAGCGAGCTTCTCAAAAGTTGGCTTCGTTGGTCATTTTCAAAATGGCTGCGCCCATTGAAGCAAACGTTCATGAAAATATGATCGAAACACAAATCATTGTCAACGGATATGAATTTATTTTACACAACAACAAGAGATATTTACGGCTAAGTCCAGGAGAGATTGTAGTATTGAATATTTTCTTACTTCTGTATGACTAATAAAATGTTAACGTTTATTTGGAGATAAATAACTTGTCTTTGATTTTATTATTGAATTAATGAACAATTAGAGCTTGCAACAGAAATTAATCAAAGTAAAGCAGAAATTTTTTATTCTTTGCCATTTTTTCACCCTTTTTTTCATCCCTTTATTGTTTCTCTTCGATTTCGATCTTCGATGGCTAGGCCCTAGTCTAGCAGTGGGCCTAGATCGTTCAAATACGCTACGGCTAGATCGCAGCTTATCACATGATGGCTAGGAGGCGATACCTCTAGCCACAGCGAGCCGGCTACCTTCCTGAATTCACCTCTGGGCTTTGCTTTTCTAATTGATGCCCACTAGATCCTGACGTCGCCATTGTAATCTTTTAATATTTAGTGGGTATAAATCGAGGATGATTGTAGTTCATCTGTTGGTTTGTCCATCCTTTCTATGATGTCGAATGCTTTCGTTTGTCCTCGGATCAAAGTGGTTCGGTTTTTGTTCCTCCTTGTAAAAGCATTGTGAGTTTTCTTACTTGCTAAGCGTACTTGCTTAAAGAAAATATATAAGGATATTCGTCTCTTTTTATTTCAGAAAATAATGGCTTACTTGTGCTAAAAAATCATATGGTATCCGAGCCATTATTTTGGACCGACGTGCAATATCCACATATTTTTGAATCTGGGCCAAAACGATGTTGCTACATTTATTCCAGTATAACAGAATTGTTTATAACATCTGTTATTCTGTGGTAATATAACAACAATTCAGAATGCGGTTTCCTGTTTTATTTCAGAAGCATTCTGAATACGGTATTAGATTCAGAAGCGTTCTGAATTAAATTAGAATGCGGTATACGTATTGTACGCATGTAAATTTAATTTGTGGACTCTGCCCTTCATCGATCTATGCAGTCACTGAAAGTAAACGTAATTTCAAAATATTTTAATGAATTCGCACTATGATATGTTTATTTATTCTATTCTCATCATAACGCTCTTCTAGCGGCATTAAACTACTGTATATGCATTTTGTTTATAACGTTTCAGGTTATGTACTTTCCTTTAATCCGAAAGCATTCTAAAAGATTTCTTTTTTGCTTCTTTAGAGATATGATGATTTGATAAAGAAAGCAAGATCAAGATATTCAACTTTTTCCATGATGATATGTTGACACATGTTCGGACCTGTAAAAAAAAGTTAAAATAGGAATTTTGAGTAATATGACAGTACCATATATTAGCAAAAAAAAAAAAATACGGTGAAAGGAAGGTTTAATGGATGCACAGTAAGATAAGGAACTGATGATCGTACTGCTACCTCATTGTAATATATTAATTTATCTAATATAAAATAAACTTTAGGACTGATCCAATAAGCGTTAAAATACATTATTGGTGGCGCATGGTATTTCAATTAGAGCTCCCTATTGGCCCGGGTACACGTATATTTCAGTTCCACGGATACTCAAGCGTTTAAATTGTTAAATTAGATATCAGAAAGAAAATCACAATAAAAAATAATATTCAAGAAAAAAAATACACTTACGCTACTGTCCGCACGCCACGAGAAGACCGCTGAATTGCTTAATGTCCTCGTATAGTGTCGCTGTAGTTGCAGATCAGTCTATAGTAATGAAGGGAGGAAGAGCGCTAAAATTAAGTAGCGCAAAAATGAGTTCTGGCCGTGATTCCAGACAAATGAAAACGTTTGCATGGAGAGATAGATACCTGAGAAATATGAAAAAAATAAGAGAAGAAAATCGTCCTATTGTTTACATCGATGAAACTTGGATTGACTCAAATTTGGCTGTTTGTCCACCAACACTGAATAGATTCATCTGCAACTGCAGCGACACCATACGAGCACATTAAGTAACTCAGCGGTCTTCTCGTGGCGCGCGGACAGTATGTACAGGGTGGTGCAAATGCTAATTATAACAATCGAATGATCACAGTAATATGTCTTATTTTTAAAATCATAAGTTATAAAATAATTGGTTCACTTCATTGATAAATATACTTAAAATTCTACCATGATCTCATGTAGAATTTTGTAAATTTATATTTATCATTAAAGGAATAAACCATTTAAGCTCATTGGGGATTTTTGTACTAATCAATTGCTGATCATGTATCCACACTTTCATTAAGAACTGAAGAAATTGAACGCCAATTCACAAAATTTTATCACTGTTCAGTAAGTAAAAACAACAGAATACATCTCATATTATAACTGCATGGTTTCATTTAAAAATTATTTAACAGAATGTCATTATAGCATTCAAAAGAGGGAAGAAATTATTGAGTTTCATAAAAAAGGCCTAGGATTGATTGGGATAAGAAATGAACCTACATGAAAATTCCTACAGTTCAATCAATAGTAAAAAAATGGAAAAAATCATCATATCAAATTTGCTCAAAAAAGCAATGTTTTAATGTACAAAGTTAACTTAAAACAGAAAATAGTTTACAGGATAACTGTTTAAAAATAAATACTTTTTTATATAAAAATTTATATTTTTATTGACTCCTGTTTTTTAGAAAACAGACATATCGTTTGCAACGTGATTTTAGCTTGAATGTCTTGAACGGACACGTGTATAAAAATACACGGATGACGGTATCCGTCTGCACGGACACACGGGTGCCGTCATTCATATTTACACGTGTATTAAGAACACGGATCCCGTGTACTCGTGTGCTTTTATTGCCTGTCAAAAGTCGTAGGCTCCAATTTCAATAGTAGTGCAAAACATTTCAATTTCACATTAACAAAATACTCCGATAATTTCAAATTTAAATCTGAAAGTCTCAACACTGTAAAATTAACTTAATTTTGATAAGGCCTTGCCCAGACATTGTTATAGTGCGGGACATAAAATTAATTGGAAAGGTGTTCGGATATTGGGAAGGGAGTAGAATTGGAAAAAAAGGATAATTAAGGAGGCTTTTTTTATCAACATATAAGAATGCACTCTGACCAAGGCATCACATGACATTCATAGTGACTGGTTTATCATGTGACTTCTTTTTTACTTTTCACATTTTTGTGTTTATTTTTTTATGTCGTATCATTCTCCATACTCTTCTGAAGATGAGTGTTTCATAATTTTTCTTTAGAAAATCATGTATTATAATTATATTCGGAACTTTGCAAAATTCAAAATTTCTCATGGAAAGTTTTATGGACCTTTCTTCATAATTATATTCCGGCCAGTCATGGATCTTCAGAATGCAACTGAGTCTACGATAAATTTTGCAACACTAAAAGTTTGTGATTTTAAAGTAAAGGTGGATTATGGACAAGATTAATTATTGTAGTAATTTTTCACATTATTTGTAAGTTTAACCTTTGGTTAAAGTTTAATCTTTACTTGCAAGGTGAATATATATATATAGTCGGCTCAGTTACATTATTGTAAATAGGAATGGAAGGATGTTTTTACATATCACATTTTTGTAAATAGGGTAGAGTGGAATGTTTTAAATTTTAAAAATGTTAATACAGTTTTTATTTTTTACGTTAATTTTACAGTGTTGAGATTTTCAGGTTCAAATTTTAAGAAGTAAAAATCATCTTTTAAATTTGAAATTATCAGAGTATTTTGTTAATGTTAAATATATTTTTTCGCAACGTTAAAAACAACTTTGTATGACATTTCAACTTCTTTCATGTAAACGTGAATCAACGTTTGTTCGTAAATGACGCATGAAGCGTTATCATATACTTAGGGACCTTTCATATCTACAAGTCTTATGAAACTCGCAGTATTTGTTATACAAGTTGAACTATTGAAAATTACAGACTTTGAGATTTTAAAGAAAACGTTCAGGTGCTCTAAATATTCAAAGTTTATTATGCACTGCATTGGTCATACATGTAACTTTCACTCATTGAGCTACAGCTACCCGTTGAACTAAATTAAAGTCATTAGAACCCTCTTCTCACGTACTGTAAACACTTTCTAAAAATTTTTAATTTGTTGAGAGATTTTTCGAGATTAATCTTTATATATAAAAATTCAGGTTCAGGGTGCGTCTGTAAATGTTCTAAAAACTCTTAAACCACTTATCCGATTGAGCACATATTCGCACCATATGTTCGTTAGGTTCAGAGTAAGGTTTATATGTCTTGAATGGGAGGGGGTGGGGTAAATATATCTTGGTTTATGTTTGTTTGTTTCCTCAAGAGATGGCGCAAGGGATACGACATTAAAATTTCATCAAACAAACAGACCGAGCAACGCCGGGCATATCACCTAGTCTTTATATATAAAAATTCAGGTTCAGGGTGCGTCTGTAAATGTTCTAAAAACTTTTGAACCACTTATCCGATTGAGCTCATATTCGCAACATATGTTCGTCAGGTCCAGAGTAAGGTTTACATGTCACCAAAGTGAGGGGGAAGGGGTAAAAATCATATAGCTTGGTTTATGTTTGTTTGTTTTCTCAAGAGATGGCGCCAGAGCTTATCTTTTTTTTTATGTAGACCTTTCCCTTGAAACCGAAACTGGAGTAACTACGCAGAAGCAGGGCATCAAAAAAAGCTTCCGTTTTCCTCCGGATATGTAGAGCTGTCACCCAACGAGATAGAATACATAGAGTGGCTGTACAGCCGCCATATTTGAAACCAATTGAAAGTCCGTCCGCCATTTTTTCTTTAGTATAATCGGCGTGGCAGACCTGTAACTAAAGCATGGTTTCCTATGGGCGTAGTAGAGGAGCCCATGACTAAAGGAGCGATTTTCAAACCTTGGGGGTTCCGCAAAATATTTTTATTGACAGAAAATCAAATTAAAACCTTTTAAGAAATATAATCTTTTTATTTCAAATTATAATAAATTTTATTTTGTTTGTGGTAATAACAAAATCCTAAAAGTTTGATAATTTAAATCTGCCGCGGAAGTTTGACTCAAGTGCATTGTGAAAGGAACCAAGGAACACTAAATTAAAAGGATTGTGTGTGACAAATATTTTTTAAATGTACAATTAACACTTCATATTTTAACGTTTTTATTTTTTTATTTTTTATTTTTTTAATAGAATCAGCCTTTTGACCCTTATATATAACGAGTCTTATATACATTTGCCTGATAATTTTCAAAAGACTTTGATTTACACAAGTGATTCATTCTACACTGTATCCTGCAGGTTAAAAATACTGGCTAGCGATTGGGGGGGGGGGGGAGACCCCGCGAAGACCAACTATGAGAAGACGGGGTGAAAGAATGATCATCATGCTCCGGGCGCAATTTACTATTACCTGAGGTTTATTTTAGCAAAGGCTTTGCCTAATCGAGGATCCCTACGAAAGAAATGAAGGGTATACGAAATGTCTACATTAATATAACTAATTTGTAATCTGAAATAAATATTGTTTTATCGCTTCGATTACTACAGTTGTACGCTGAATAAACTGCAGGCATGTTCACGTTCTATTATAAAAGAAAAAAGAAAAAAAATTCTTTACAAAACTCAAATAAAACCACGAATATTTGTCACTAGAAACCCAGGTAAAGCTATCTGATCCAACACGTAACTGACTTCGCTTTACTAAAGAAAACATGGCGACCGAGTTTGCTGCTAGTCGCCGCGAAGGGCGCTGTATCCAATGGGACAGCCTCTCTATGTATTCTATCTCGTTACTGCCGCTACATAAGTTGAACGACAGGATGACGTCATTTCTAATGCCAGCCAATAGACGTTAACGGGAAGTATATGGCTTAGCTATTCCATGAAACATCCGCTTTCGTTTTCGAAACATTGTTTTCGTATTTATATTTAGCTTCTATTTTCGATTTTTCTTTTAAATAGATAAATGAAATTAATAAATTAATAAATTAAAAAATGACCCAGAATAGTCGACTCGAATGCAATTTCTTTTTTATTATGACTTTTAATAGGCTTTCCACGCTTCAACGATATCTCCACCATAACTATAGTAGAACAAGTGCATCATGAGTAAAATCCAGACAAAGCATATTGATGAGATAACTTACTGCATATGTCAAAAAGATCGTTCAACTTACGTGGCGGCTGCTATAGTGTGGTCAAAAACCCTCACCAGTGAGAAGAGTTAGCGTTTGGTTGGTCAGAAAACCCGGTGAGAAAACTGTGACGTCATTTTAATGCGGTCCGAGGCTAACGAGAAATGCGGTCAAAAACGCCAGTTAGTGCTGCTATGCCTAACCGGTTAGTCTAACCGTCCTTACCAAGAAAAAGACGGTAAGCCCGGTGAGAAATTACGTCATCATTCTCTCATCGGTGAGGGTTTTTGACCACAGCCATAGTTTGCACATTTCAAAACAGGAAACGGAAGTTTTTTTGCTGTCCTGCTTCTGCGCAGTTACTCCAGTTTGGGTTTCAAGGGAAAGGTCTATATAAAAATTCAGGGTGCGTCTGTAAATATTTTAAAACTTTTGAACCACTTATCCTTTTGAGCTCATATTTGCACCAGATGTTCGTTAGGTTCAGGTTAAGGTTTACATGTGCCGAGTATCAGGTTGGCCCAAAGGGGAAAGGGTAAAATAATCTTTTGCTTGATCTGTCTGTCTGACATGAGCCTACAATATGCGCGGACCAACAATGTATGTTATGTCCTACAATGCAAGACAACGTTTCTGCAACAATAGTTATAAAAAAATTACTTTGGCTATGGTCATGGATGAGGAAATACAGGATGGGAAACTTCATTGTTTAAAGCGTGAGTTTTTCTTATCACTGACGCTCTCTGGTGTGACCACCGAGAGAGAAGGCCTCCGCAATGAAACTGAATACATCACAAATTTTGCAATTTCTGAATCTGAATACACAGAAAAAATGAACATTATTCTCCACCTTTTTATAAGCTTTTATTAAAAGCTTTTATTAACTTTGCTGTGTTAGTTTGTTTAGGTCAAATCTTGTAATCAATATTAAACCAACTTTCCGACAAGCTAGGGAGCTGCAATTTGACACACTTATGCAGAATCGATGACAATCTATGATAAAGAAAAACATTTTCAAATCGGTTCATTGGTTCGTGTTCTAATGGTACTAACTCATTACTACGAATTGATTGTTGTAACAATTGGACATTTCGTTATGGCGAGAGTAAATGTATCTATTGTTTATTGTTGCAAAATTAAGCTGTATTGTTGCCACTAAATAAAACATTATAAAAGCTTGGTTTGATAAAACCTTTTTCCTCTTAACTTGTTTCTCCTGCACTGTGTCACTCAGCTATACACAATATTCCAACACGAGCAGTTGTAGAACTGCTAAAGGGGCCGTAGTTAGAGAAGCCATCCATTGGGAGCATTTTAAAAGAATTTTTTTTGATTCTTCAATATGAATTTTTACTATATTAATTCTAAGCTTTTTTCATGTGTTCATTTTTTCTGTACATTCATTCACATTCAGATATTCCCAAGTTTTATCAAAAAAGAGCCCGAGCAAGGCTGAGTATATCAAGGACTAGGTCTGTTAAGCTTGGATTTAACTGAAATTTAAATATGTTGTTTCGCACCCCTCCCACTATTATATGACATAGTAACTCATGGCATTAGTTTACGAGATATAATCATTTAAAGTTAGTTATGTAGGCTATTGATGTATATTTACAAATTCAGAGAAGATGACATTCAAATAGCCAATGTGGTCTTGTGGGTAAGTCAATAGATTCTAATGTTAAATTTCCCAGGTTCAAATCCTGCTCTTTTCCCAATTTTAATTAATTAAATTTTTTTAAACATGTTTTTGAACAAATTATACTGTATATGAAACTAATTTTAATTATTAAAAATATTTTTATAATTTTTTGCACATTACATTTTATTTGAGGAAGGTAACAAATTATTTATTTTTAATAAGTTATTATTAGCCTTTATTATTATACAGGGTGGATACAAAAATGAGCCCTTTTTATTTTCATAACCAGTAGATATGAGTAGCGGGAGAGTACTGTTTCAAAGTAGATATGTCAATTTTGACGAATCCAATGAATAGGAAGTTGTAGGTGACCTATCCATGGTGCACTTTCATTATCCCAAATATGTAAATTATGACACATTCAAATCCTATCTTAAAAACCGTAACAGATACACGTAAAATTCCAATAGAAGACAAGAAGACATGGAATTCCGAACAAAACACAAAAAAATTCCAAAATCCGGTGAACGGATCACCAACAATCACAATTTCAGGAACAGTGTAGCTTGTCATCCTGGAATTGGTCTGTCTTGTGTGAACATTCAAATGCCTTTGTGAAGTGCATAGGGAGGTAACTAATAAATTCAACATGTGTTAATTTTAATAATAATAATAACTTATTAAAAATAAATAATTTGTTACCTTCCTCAAATAAAATATAATATGTGCAAATAATTAAAAAAAAATAGTTTTTCAATAATTAAAGTTAGTTTCATATATAATTTATTCAAAAACATGTTTAAAAAAGTTAAATTTAACGCAAGTGGGAAAGGAATGGATTTGAACCCGGAAATTTTAGCATTGGAATCTATCAACTTACTTACAAGACCACGTTGACTACTATCACACTCTCTGAATTTGTAAATATACATCAATAGCCTATATAACATACTTTTAATGGTTATATCTCGTAAACTAATGCCCATTAGCATGAGTTACTATGCCATATAATAGTGGGAGGGGTGCATAACAACATATTTAAATTTCAGTTAAATCCAAGCTTAACAGACCTGGTCCTCCCCTTGTTAGTTCAATTTCATGAAAAGCATACCATATGAAAGTTTTAGTCCTCTACTTTCTTTTATGCAGAAAGAATTTTTTTTTGCCATTTTGCATATTTTAAAGTTATTTTTAATTTTAGATCGTATCTGAAATTACGCATAAAAATACAAGTATGTGTCGTTCATGGTGAACTTAAACAACATCCCAAATGGATGACAGAAGTCATACCAAAGAGCTGATGAAATCATTGATGATCAGTAAAGGTGCGTATTTCTAATTTCAACGGTAGCCTAGCCATGGACGGGGCTAAAACTTATGAATACGGAACAATGAATACGGAACAGTGGTTTCATACGCTTTTAAATGCATTTAATATGCTTTCAAATCTATTTGAAAGCGTATTAAATGCATTTGAAAGCGTATTAAATTCATTTAAAAGCGCAGTTGGATTCATCTGGAACCAGATTCTCATAAAAACGTGATATTGGCTTGCAACTGAAAGGAATGTCATAAGGAACCATTTGTGAAAGGCACACCAAAATTAAGGTAAGCAAAAGTAACTTAACTGCGGTACAGTAAGTTAACTAGTGTTTGTTTTGTCAGTCAGGGCTAAGGATTTCTATTTTCTGAGGCTTTCCATTACCACAACCAGGTGAAGGGTTGAGAATATGCGTGCCCATTTGGAAACATATAGACACAAAGTGAATAATATTTCATCCTAGTAAGGTTTACTGTTGTATAAATTAAGAATGTTCAGTTAAAGGGCTATTCGGCATGCTTTCTGTATGTATTGATTTATTATGTGTTCAGTATTTGGACTATGTATAGTTTCGAAGTAGAACACCCAGATTATGACTGGTAGGCGTTGCTGGACATAAATCAGAATATGATGACAATTGTGATTTACATTTTTTTTTGTCAACCGAATAAAATAACATACTTCGATGCTACCTTCGTAGCAATCCGCAGTGAAAATTTACAGCCGAACCTCGTTATTAGAAATTCAGGGAATCCCAAATTTTTTCGTTATGAAACAACTGCATAGACTAAAACAATTGTATAAACAATTGATTATAGACTCTATGGGTCATTCTAACAATCATTCTACAATAAAACCTGTCTAATTGGACCCTCTATAACCTGCAAGCTTGTCCTTTCTGCAAAAAAATATGGACCCGATCAAAGGTATATGTTGTACATTCCTATTGTGTAAACCTGTCTACACTGGATATATTATTTGATCCCGTCCAATTCCAGATTAGACAGATTTTACTGTAGAATTAAATAAAAAATTTGAAAAGGAACTCAGACGACAGAGTTAAATAAACTCTTCTTGGTTCTTTGATAAATACATGTATAACCATCTCACAAATTTTGACTCATGTATATCTCGAAAGAAGCGTTACGTAACGCCAGATCTGATGCCCCTACCCCTTTGTAACGCTGTCCAAACATCCCGTCCCCCCCTCAAGCGTTATGTAATTTATGGGCGACCCCTGTTCACAAATATTAGGAGATGTTTCAAAATGAATAGGAAGCGATAAAAATGAAGTATTTGATTATTTCTTATTAAAGAATATCAGAAAAGAAAATTACAAGTCAGAGAAAGTTGTCCGATTATGCAAAAGAGATGCAAACTCAATTATCGTGATTGAGTAGCAAGTGACATATTGGTGGGTGGGGGGGGGGTAAACAGAAGCATGTCAAACACACATTTATTGTTCAGTAGGGACTGCCCAAGAACACTGATAGCAGTGAGGAATGGACATGATCAGATTTTCCACCAGTTGTTGTGGGAGCCAATGGACGGTTTGCCAGACGTCTTCCCAGTGCATCTCAAGCATGGCCAATGGGAGAACGTGATGAGTGATGACCAGTCCATGTGTTCGATTCCTGGCTCCTGTAGCGTGTTGTTGACGAGATGCGCATGATGGAGCCTTGCATTATCATCCATGAAAAGAAAGTTGTTTCCAACTGCTCCAGCATAGGGTAAAACTGTAAGGTGCAGAATCTTATCTCGATATCTGACAGCAGTCAGCGATCCATTTATAATGACCTGGAGGTCGGTACGACTGCCAATGCTGATGCCAGCCACCATGATACACCACTACCGAAGGAGTTCCTTTCTCACACGAAACCTGGATTATCCCATGTTTCTCGTTCACTTCAGATCAAGACACGATGATTGTCGGCTGCAGACTGAACCTTGACTCGTCAGAGAAGAGCTCCACTGACCACTCATAACGGGTTCAATGACGATGCTAATTAGCCCACCTTCTACGGATTTTACGGTGTTCAGCAGATAACGGATTGCATACCATTGGTCGACTAGAGTACAGTCCAAGACGATGGATATTGGACTGGGTGCATATCCATCGTCCAGAGGCACCAAGAAGCTGTCCCCACAGCTCCGTCGCATTGCTGCGGGGGGTTCCTTCTTGCCAATAATGTCAGCAGGGGGCCATCTCTTGCTATTGTGGCAGATGGGTGACTCTACCATTGTCTTCTTCGTACTGTGCTAGTCTTTTGAAAGCGATTCCACAGTCTGGTAATGACGCTTTGGGATGTTCTAAGGGCTGCTGCCACTGTTTTCTGTGTTCGATAATCTTCAAAGAGCTGGTATTAGCGAAGTTGTAAAAAGCTCTTGTAAAATTCATGGCATTTACGAATCTTCTTGTAGCTTTTTCATATCAAATCATCTTCTGTAGATAAACTTCCATTTCTGCGACAGCAAAAAATTGTTCTTAGAAATAGGTATCCAACCATCAATTCTTGATCAAAATACACGTTTTCAAGTGTTAATCGTAAATTTAGAAGAATGAATAACGATCCACGTTTACCATCACCTCTTCTATGATATATCTAATGTTTAAGCGCATAATTTATCTCTGCTCTAGAAGCTCTAGATAGGATTGGACAGATGTATTCGTGTGCAACACATTCTATGTGAATTATTAATAACGATCCACGTTTAGTCAAATCTTTTTATGCATTCATATAAGCTATAGCAATGTTAATAAAGGTTGGTTTTTAAAAGACTATCAATAAATTCGCTAATAGGGCTCATATAATAAATTTCTTTAAATGCTTTATAGAAAAAAATGCTTTTTTATAACGGAAATTTAACAAAGACCTACAACCAATCCTCAGGGACTACCACCTCAAGACTGTCTTCAAAAATCCCAAATCTAACAGACCTCACTTGAAAAAAATCCAAAATATATGAAGTTATTTTGAATGAAGTTTGTGACCGGTGTCATTTGATCTACCGGGATAAAATAAACGAAACATCTTTTAGAAGGAAAGAACACCTCGCCCGTTAAAAATTTCGCAGGACCGAAAAATCGGCTGTTGCAAAACATTCTTCTATCATAATTTTAAGATTGTAAAACTAATTAACGCCATCCAATCGAATTATCTGCACCACTGTTTGCTCTATATAATGCCGGCCTGCTAGGCAGAATTTGCAAAGAGCTCCAAACTTGGCAAAGCGCTAGCTTTAAGATAACTGAGCAAATGAATCGGAGAATTGTTCGCAATTACTCAATACATAATAACTTCAGTATGATTCATATTATAAAATAGGTTCAAGGATTCACGAAATCTATGTTGTTCATTATGAAAGATCATTTATTCAAGTGTATCTGTTTTGTGCTTGTAATGAGATAAATCTCTGTCTGGATCCTTAACGAATATAGTAGAGGTTAAGAATGATAATAGTAGGATTTCAGAGGAATTTGGAAATATAGGTTTATCGTATAAAGCAATGAAAAAAAGCATAGGTATAGCAAAAGACTATTTCTTAGATTCTAAAACTTTATTTCACTTTCTATAAATTTTTAGTCTGTAATAAGATATATTTTCTAAAAGTAAGTCTTTCTTATTGAAAGATGTATTTTGGCATTATTCTATCTAAAGATTCTTTTGTTTTTTTAATAACCTATTTATACACTTATTTTTATATTTAAAACCATCCTTTTGTCCGCCTTTAATTGCTGTGTTTAGCTTGATATTTTTATCTCATTTTTTTATTTTAAAATTTTGCTGGACGTTAAGATCCAAGCGTTTGATGGAGTCTAAGACATAAGAAACGAACTTATTTATATTTGGCTCTATTTTTAGGCGTTACGTTTACATACGTTTTAATTATAAATGATATAATTTAAACTGTCAATACTATTATCATAACGAATAGAATAGTAAGTGTGATTACTTGCGTAGTTTTCTGGCGCATCCGCAAGATGTCACTGCGTGCGTTTTCGACCAGCGAGTCGCAGGTGTTTAGTATTCGCTTACAAGGAAAAAGATGAAACGTTAACAGTAATTTTAAAAATTAATTTTCAAACACGAGTTCTTTTTTTATTCTTACTGTTTATATACTGTTTCTTAAAGGTAAACTCCACGGAAAAAAATTCGAAAAGTTTATTTATTTTTTTTTTTGCATCCTGGGTAATATATCATTTAAAAATTTTCGATTTATCCTAATATTTTAATAAGAAAAACGCCTCGATAGATTGAACAATTCAAAAATTGGCCCTCTCGTCCCCTCAGGAGAACCAGCGGAACAAGAAGTCATTTATAATAAATGAAAGAAAACTCTTTAACCACAACGAATAACAGAAAAATACAACCTGGATACGCGCATTTCGAAAGCACTGCTTTCGTCTTCGGCAGGAATCCTTGACTCCGTGAATCCACTCAAGAGAAAGTGAACTGAAGTCAAACAATCGACAATCGAACAGCGCAGGGAAAAACGAAACGAGCGGTCCGAAAGCAACGCTTTCACTGCCATACTCATCCAGAAGTAACCAGGGGAAGTACACTGAACTAGGCAAGAAGCCAGATGAAACCTAGTTAAGTCATCCAGAGGATAAGATGGGGTCCTTTCCTATAAGGACGATAGAGTTGATTGTTGATTGACGAGGGGCACGAGGAGCTATGAGATCCAGTATTCGGGAAAGATGGTCTTTTGGATGTCGTCGAAATTGATGTCCAGGATGTGTCGAGGCCTGTGATGCCTGAATAAACTTCTAAACGAGAGTGGATGCTCCAGAATATCTGCAACCAGAGGATTGGGATGGTCCTTAATCTTCGGAAGCAACTTATTCAACGACTCCTGGACATAGTTACCAATTGGAGGTATATGGAAATCTTCAGCAATTGAAATATTTGTTGTGACTCTCCTGTCAAGTTGGGCGATAGTCCTCAGAGTAACGTTTTGGAATGTTTGGAGATCCTTCCATCTGGATTTGCATATTGTAGCCCAGGCAGGCATACCATAAAGAAGAATGGTTCGTATAACCATCTTATAAAGCAAGAGTTTGCTATCCATTCCAAGGGCGCTGTTTCGAATTAGGGCGCTGTTTCGAATTAGGGCGCTGTTTAGGCTAACTAAACTAAAATTAGCCTTCTTAGCTTTATTTATCGCATAGGAGACGTGGTCACTCCAATTTAGCCTGGCATCTATCATCACTCCGAGGTATTTGTAATTCTTAACCCATTCGAGCTCTTTGCCAGAAAGGAAGAGAGGACTCGGTGGTTTCCGACGTTTCTTCGTAATGAACATTGCCTTGCATTTGTCAACATTTAGGTCAAGTCTCCACTTTGCAAACCACTTCTCGCACAATCGTAAGGCCTTTTGTAAGCGTGATGTAACGTGAGCAGGATTGCGGTCAGTAGTCATGATGGCTGCGTCGTCAGCAAAGAGATATAGCTTGTACTTGGTAAAAGTTGGGAAGTCATGGATGAAAAAGTTGAACAGTACAGAGCCCAGGATACAGCCCTGCGGAACACCAGCATTGACGTCACAAGGGGTAGACATGGAGCAGCCAACCTTGACACGAAATGTCCTGTTTGACAGAAAGGAACTAATCAAGGTAATCAGTTCATCCGAAAAAACATAAGTAATCATCTTATATATGAGGCCCTTGTGCGACGGAAGTCAAACGACGGAAAAACGGTATTTATAGCGAAAATAAACGATAAACAAACCAATCCGAGAAGAATAAGTAAAGATACATTAACGGAAAGAGATGCAGGAGCCCTGATTGGTTAAAGTCGTCCACCAGTAGATTAGTGATGAATCACCATTCGGTCCTTTATCAGAATTAAGTAAATTATTCTGATTCGTTTGGATGATAGCCACGCTTTCATATGCGTCCAGAAGATGTTTTTTATTAAAAGATTGTACAAAACCTCACTCTTGGAAGGAAAAGGCCGGTGTCTCACAGGGTTCTGTCCCCGGGCCCGTTCTCTTTAATTATTTTGTGCACGATTTCCCAAAACCCGAGAAGTGTAATTTATATTTCTTTGCTGATGATCCTGCTATCATAACATGGGCGCACCAGCTATCTCACGTTATCACTCGTCTGCAGAACGCCTTGAAAAAAATTTGAAGACTGGCTTAATTGCTGGAAATTGAACCTTAACGTCGGAAAATGCAAAGCTGTGTATTTCAACAAAAAGCTTAAGCGTCTCTCGAATTTTCTTGTGTTATTCAATAAGAACTCTAATGGGTTGACAACTACAAGTAACTTGGCGTTATCATCGACTCAAAACTCTCCTGGAATCGTCACGTAACTTACGCTCTGAACAAAGCGAAGAAGCCTAAGTACAGTCTTATAGCTCACCTGGGTAGAAACAGCGCCTTCGGCATCGACAATAAATTACTATTGTACAAGACAGTGATTCGGACCATCCTCCTCTATGGTATGCTTGCGTGGGCGACTATATGTAGATGCAGATGGAGTGAACTCTAGTCGTTCCAGAATGTTACCCTGAGGACCATTGCGCAGCTTGGAAGAAGGACCGTAAAATATCATTACATGACTGGATCTGAACATGACTCACCTTGGTAAGTGTGTCCAAGATCTCCTGATGAACATGGTGCAGACGATGAAGAGCCATGACATTGACCTGGTGCCTGGAATACTGAATAACCGGATGGAAATGAAGTGGCATACAAATATTGAGGCATATTCATGATGTCAACTTCGAAGGCATTGGCAATGTTTCCTTCCCGGATTATTGGAAGAAGTAATATCACCCTCCCCCTCTCCCACTCTCCTGACAATCGTCAATCTTATTTTTTTGTTTTCCTATAATGTGGAAGACCTCTTTGGGTTAGTCAGGCTTTTTGCCTATTTCAGTTTATTTCATCTAGAATTTATTCCTGAACAAATGTACACTTCACTGTTCGATTGTTGGTTTTAAACAGTGTATTTTCCACAGTTTTACACATACAGATGCAATCCTAGACAAAATTTTAGGACCGGTCACAACGTTAAATACTCCCCTGTTTGAACAAGCATTTTGAATAGAATACGATTATTAAACATCAGTCAGATTTTGTCAGAAAAGAAATAATCATTGCATCAGAAGTTAAAGATACGGGATGGTTATTTTTTGGAACAATTCAATAGAAATAGGTGGGCGAAATTATAAGGCTCAAAATCAAAGAGGTGAGCATTTTAGGTTTTCAGTTTTCGAAAAACTAAACTTTGCATTAGAAAATTAGTTTATAATTTACATAGATAGTACCTTGTGTTTTAAAATGGTTCTGAAAAGGGGCATGCAAAAACCCTGTTTATTTTTTAGTTATGGCATAAAGTAACATAAGCGGGAGTAACTATTATCATTTCGGGAAGGTTTATTGAATTTGTATAAAATATGATGTAATTAATTTATTATTCCTTTTAAAAAAGTAAAACAAAACGCAATTCTTAATTAGATAATATTTTTGATCAAGATATTTAAATTTTGAATTATGGAATTTTACGAGTATTTGTCATGATATTATGTTAGGTGTGAATTCACAAACGAAACTTTAATTTATTTTTTGTATTATGAGCATGTATATTCAATTCATATTATGATGCAAAGGGTCGATAATGTATCTATTTATTTGCTTACAAACAATTTAAGATAAATAAACTAATGTTGATTTATTTTCCTTTTTTTCCGACGTTCCCGGAAATGATAGTCGCATTCCCTTGAATGGTGATTACGATTAGTCTTTAAAATTGACACAAAGAAAACTTTTTCAGCAGCAGTATTAAATCTTTATTGTACTTTAGGAATTATGACTTTTTGGTCAATTGCACTATATTTTATATCATAACATATCAATTCAATCTTACAACAAAATCAAAAATAAAGAATCACAACCCTTCTTTACTTCTCAAGTACATTACCTTGCGGGACTTTTCTGAAAAGTCATGGGGGCACCCCTACCTTACATAAAAATGAGGTATTCCCATGCAATTTGAATGTTATCGTTTACAATGTCGTATTATATTTGTATTTTGATTCTATTTTGATTTTATAATCTTAACTGTATAATGTTTTATTGTATCCTTTGGGGACTACCTTTTTTAAGCTTTTAGCTTTTGTAGTTTCCTTAATTTTTGTAATGATTATTAGAATAAATTAATAATAATAATAATATCTCAACATACACAACACAGATCGCTTGCATGCTGTAGGAATGGCTCAAAAAAAGCAGCTTTCGGACTTCGAGAGGAGTACAATTGATATTATCAAAAAAATTGAAAGGAAAGATTCCACGACCTGGATTCGAATCAGGAACCATGAGTATCACGATCATTGCCTCTACCAGTCAACGTGAAGAAGGTACAGCAAGGTTGTCACCAGGTGTTCTTAAATTACCAGATAGCCAAGTTTATATTAATTCCCAATGATAGGACGGGCATCCAGCTCGCAGATCGGGAATTTCTCTTTTCAAACCATCAAAAAAGTTGATGAGCACACATAAGAAATTATAAAAGGAAACTGGAGATGATACTCCAATCATAAGAAAACGATATTATCAGAAAAAATGGAAGGAAAAATTTCACGACCTGCATTCGAACCAGGAACCACGAATCTGGACTATCTGAAAGTTTTTTCCTTCCATTTTTTCTGATATCATTTTTTTATGATTAGAGTATCATCTGCAGTTTCCATTTATAATTTCTTAGGAGTATAATTGTTGAGTGCCACCTCGCAGGCAAAAGTCTTAGAGAGACATCAAAATCTCCAAATCATCCCTTCAAAATGTCATCCGGTCGTGAAAAGTAAAGGTCCGACAAATGTTCAGCTCAGAACCGGAAAACCCAAGATTATGTCGGACAGAGACCGAAGGACACTTCGCAGGGTAGTCACTGCAAATCTAAAACATCGATTGTGGACTGACAAGATCCTTCACTGACTCCATTAGCTTCGCAAGGATCTGCATTCGCTGGGTTTTCATGGCAGAGGTGCGACACACCCTTCTAACATCAGCACCTGCTAACACAGCGAGGAGATTGCAGTGGTGCAAAGAGAGACGTCACAGGACTCTGGAGCAATGGTGGATGGTAGAATAGAGTGACGATTCCCGATACACCATCTGGCAGTCGGATGGAAGGATGTGGGTATAGCGAATGTCCGGAGAACGTCATCTGCCAAGCTGAGTAGTGCCCACAGTGAAGTTTTGCGGAGGGTTAGTGAGTGTGGGAACGCTTTTCGTGGTTTGGTCTGGGTCCAATCATTTTTGTGGCTGTCATCTGAACGCGAAGCGTTACCAAGACATCCTGGACAATGCCGTACTCCTTGCTCTTTGGCAGCAGTTTGGAAATGGCCCTTTTCTTTTTCAACACGATAACGCACCTTACAAAGCAAGGGTTGTAGGCAGATGGTGCAAGGATTTCTGGCCTGTACAGAGCAAGGATTTGACTGGCCTGTACAGAGCCCCGATCTCAACCCCATCGAACATTTTTGACATGTGTTAGAGCGTCGATAGCGCGCAGGAACGAAACGCCTGAAATCTGACTGAACTGTCGAAGGCATTTTTGTCGGAATGGCGAAAAATTCCTGCGGAAACATCAAAAACTTGTGGAGTGTACGCTCGACAGAACAGAGGCTGTGATAGGAGCAAAAGTTGGAGCAACTAGATACTAACACAAATATTCTTATAAGTGTTTCCATTAAATTGGTAGGGTAGTGTATATTAATGCTCTAAAACAAAAAATAAAATAATAGCTTAAAATAGCTAAATCTATCACCTTTACCTGTGTGGAGGATATAGGCCTCAATTTCGATAATGCAGTCATCATTTCGGTAACGCCCGTCATAGTCCGAGAACGTTCCCGAAATGACCGTTCCCGAAATGATTATTTGACGTTTGATTTTGTTTATACGGCATCGACCCCATCCTGGAAGCCGTATTTCAGGGTTGTTAACTAGTAAACCGTGTTATTTAGCAGAATTATGCTAAAAGCATATACTTTTCCCGCAACGAAATATATAATGGCGTTCCCGAAATGATAAGAATTAAAGTACGCTACACAAATTTTAAACTGAAAGGTGTTTAACCAACAAAATGAATTATAGATTGCACAAAATACACAAACACTATCTGCCTTGTCGAAAAAACTTCACGTGCCTCCTCCTCACTAGCACCATCTAGCGCGATTATTTTGAAACGTTTTGCCAAACCCCTTATTGCGTTCACGAAATGACTTGTTAACTGTTAGACAACTTTTGAAAAGCCAATAAATGAAAATCTTAAGTTATAAAAATACAATTTCCCAAAATTTGTTTAAATAAGTAATATATAAAGCTATATATCAAGGCATAATTTTCTATGTTTAGTTTAATCTCATTTTTTATTAGTTTGAATTACAAGAAACTGTTTATGGACGCGTTCCCGAAATGAGTTTTGGAGTATATTTTAAATAAAAAAATAGGAAATTTGAAAATATTACCGTTGAATTCGCAGGGTGCAGACAATTACGGATGATACCTATGTTTTAAATCTCACGTTGTAATATTAACATGGATTTTAATATAAAAATCTTTTCCGAAGCGAATTCTTCACCTCTCTGATTTTGAACCATAAGACCCATGAAACAAAACAACGAATTATGCTTCGTATGAATTAAAACATTTAAATCGAAGTAGCTAACGTCTATTTTGTTTGCCATTTAAACGGCTCATGTCGATGAGATGACTGGTCATTGACTTAACCAGATGTTGTAATCTTTCAAAGAATTATATCAACCCACGATTGTTTAATTGCATTATTCATGTCAGTGATGGTAGTAAATTGCTTTCAGTTTCAGTATACGCTTCGAATCACATCAGCCACAAATTCTCAATCGGATTGAGATCCGTACCACGGAGTTGACAAGGCACGGTGAATAGGGGCATTATAATGCTGAAAAACAATATCAGGGTCTTCCAGTTCGTTCTTTAATGGTAATCGTGACATATGCGTGGGTAGCCTATGGGTATAATGACCACTGACAGGGTGACATAATAAATTGTATGGACCAACTCGACTGCTTTGGACGTATGTCATGTGATCAGAGGGGCACACATAAAACATTTTTAGAGTATGAGGAAAACTTGTTGAGTTTCTTTTCATACATTTTGACCATGGAGCTCGGTCCCTGTTAATGGTCATCATAGCAGAATTGATGCATTCTCTGAGTTCTACCAGTGTTGTTAGCTGGAAACTGATATATCACGATGCAAACTTAGTGAGTTTACGGTTCTTTTCATGTATAAACTATATCTGCTATAATGCCCCTTAAAAAATTTAATTTTTTGTTTCCCTTTCGTCTAACGTCGACTTAAACTTGAGTTGCCGTTTTGGATTGTTGAGTTATTTGCCGTTAATTAATTTCGACAATTCTTCTGTGTTTTTTGCCGGTTAGATTGACAGCTACATTGTCGGTCGTACTAAAGACTGAAAATAACGACACGCATCAGTTTCGACGATGACGAAAAAGCGCTTTAAGTTTTTTTGACTAATGTAGGAATAAAATAAAAATCTAGGAGGAAGGAGAAGAGATGGAAATACGATGGGATTGCCATGGATTTTGACTGGCTCCATGAAAGGGAATATGGAGGAAAAGTCGGCAGGGGAACGTCTAAGGTTCTCGCTAAAATGAATAACAATAATCGTTGATCGAAAAACGTTTATCGATTTCTTTAAATCTTCGTCTGCACGACGGTTCGATATTGACAGGAGATTTAAACAGTTACGTCATGAAAAATTTTGACGACAATAAAAATCAAACTTCGAACAGTTTCCTTTCCATAATATCCATCCTATGGGCTTCTAAGAGCCAACAAACATAAAATGCACGTCCAATTAATCGTTGTTGAAAGAATCTAGATTGTTGTTAGCCGAATATCTATCGTATGCAACGGTGCAAATTTAGTTCTCTTGGTTGCAACCCGTTCGTCAAAGAATGAATGATGCCCTATCGCCATGACGACCCCAAAATGATGGAATATCCTCTTCTTGCGAGCAACGAGTGACGCAGGACTTGAAGTGATCCATCTACGACAACCACGGACCTCAAAACGCCCTCGAGACTGTTGCAGACGTCCCCTCAAGATGCGGACCGACTGCGTGATCCAACGCCTGACTATCCACTACCAGGACCCATCAATCTGCGTTGATCTTTCCTTTTGCCCTGTCCCACTTTTTACTTATTATTGTTTTCTGAGAAATGCATCGATCTCGTCGTGGATTGCTCCTCTGGAATGCGTCACGGACCCTAGCCGTTTAGAGCCATTGTTGCCACTAGCTCGGTTGACCAGTATAAGAATCGGTTGTTGATGGACCATAAGTGGTGTTATCATTTAATTGAAGCAACTTACTCGTCCTAAAATGGCTCAACACGATATAGCCAATAATACTAGTATTTATTAAGTTATTGGAACAATGTAGGTTACCATTTGAGAATTTTCAGTGATTGAAGTTGATGATGTTTTGTGATTTAGGAAAAATGACTACCCTTATGCCTGAATGTGACCTAATTATATCATGCACGATCTGAATTATGAAGAGAAAGTTTTTTTTTTTATCTTCCAATATGATTTATAAACGGGTTAAAGAGACATTTATGCGACATTGCAAAAAGCTCTTTATTGCCCCTCGATGATTATTATGGCTCACCTGCTGATCTTGATAGATGCTGAAGAAGGGTTATGGTAGAGAGAAGGTGTTTCAGCCATGTCACTCTTTATCATGTTCATCTGTCCAGTGATTTAATTTGATGAGAGATACATTCGCATGAGTCTGTTCCTTTCAAGAGGGCTATCGAGAGTTGGAGCCTTTGCTCTCATGAGCTTATCGCATGCCTAGTGGCAATGCCGATTACCTTTTTCCGCACAACATTTGGGGTTGTCCGTAGGAGCTGAAGCTTCTGTTTTTTAATTAAATGTTGCCACAAGCTAATGTGAATTTCATTAAACTAAAGAGTGTCTGCAAGCAAGAGAAAATCGTCTGAGAGATCTTATTGAATTTTATTGACCCCATAGAACAGATCGTCTGATTTGATCTGTTGATTCTTAACCCCCTCCCTCCAGCCAATATTGATGTCTATAGAGATTTTTGTTATTGATAGTTCAGAACCGAATATGCCTCATCACTCCAGTTTGAGTTATCTTGTGGTCATTTTATTTTTTGTTATTTACAGTAAGAAAGTCATTTGTGTTTATAAGAAAGATGATAATATTTACTTTTTTTAGTTGAAAATGATATGTACGATCAGTCTTCAATAAAGATGGCCTTTACGCAGTTTGAGAGTTAGTTTATTTAGAGGATTTAGACTACATCCAGGCCGAGAAGGTTTACGCCCGTTGTATCGACTCTTTAGGAAATTCACCAACGAGCGATATATTGCATACGAGTATTTATTACTTTTGAAAATACAATGTGCAGTGTTTTGAAATCGAACGCATCATTTATAGTACTTAAGATATATGTTTACACATTAGTCATTTGTTTAAAAATCAGTAAGTGAATTCATCCCAAGTATCACATGAGACTTTCGTTCCCTATGTTTGAAAGTTTCTGCCTGATTTATTTCATCGTTGTCGGCAGCGTTTCTGGAGCACTGTTGTCAGTAAAAGAAAAAAAGACCTCGCTATAGGAAAAGACAAAGCTGTAATGTGGTATGCCGAGTTTAAGTCGATTGTTTCACGCAGCAAGAATACTGTCTAGTTTACCACAAGACTGCACCAAATTCGAAAAAGTAATGACATGGTCTAGCACGTTCTGGATACTGCATCCGTGCTGAAGAGACATGAAGGAAGACGTTCGAGTGTCTCCGGTGAAAAGGTGGAGATTATTAGGCAAGAGTTTGAGCGAAGTCCACAGTAATCAATCAGACGTGCTTCACTGAAGTTAAAGATTCCGAAGGCGAGTGTGTATAGAATTGTCTGTGAACGTTTACATTTGTATGCATATAAGGTGCAGCTTCTTCAGGAATCTGTTCTTTTTAAAGCAATGAACAGACCGCATCGAGAGCAAATTGCTTGTGACTTGCTTGACAGATTTGATCAGGATTATAGGTTTTTAATACTATCTTGTTTAATGGTAAATAAATAAGCATAATGTTCACGTTTGGGTCTCTGAGCATCCACACGAAATCATGGAAAATGTATGAGCAGTTCGAAAGTGAATGTATGGTGCGCATTAATAGTGAACATGACAATTTGGCCGCTCTTCTTTATGGAGAGCACCGTAACAGGAAACACTTACCGAGATATCCTGCAGAAGTGTGCGTTTCCCCTATTATAACAACTCCGGCCTGTTGAACATCATCTTTTAATAGGACAGAGCTCTACCTTACTAGGTAGGTCACGTGCGGAATGCTTTAAATGACAAGTTTTCCAACAGATAGATCGGATGAGGTGGACCAAAACCGTGGCCACCGAGTTAGCTAGATATTATGCCCTTAGAGTTCGCATTCTGGAGGTAGATTTTAAAGGATAGATACTTAAAGGATAGATTTTACGATACTATGGTGCCCGGCACGAAAGAAAAAGGAAACTGGCGCTAAGCACTGATTTACTAAGCACTCCAACACGTATTTGGACAAAACCAACCGTTCAGCCAGTGCTTTTACTTTCCTCGAGAGATACCGTGTCGAAGGGGATAATTTTTTTTACATCGAAATCAAAACAGTAATCCATGGAATGGAGGCATTCAACATTGCCCAAGAAAGTGAAGTTCAAGCAAACATGTTCAGCCCGATTTTCATGGGGACTGTGTTTTGGGATAGGCATGATGTTTTGCTTATGCTTTTTTCCTCGGGGTAACACAGGAGTGGTTAGCAAATCAGGCAGCCGGTTTCTATGAGGATGGAATTCAGAAGCTAGTCGTACGATACGATAAGTGCTTTACTATAAGTGGAAATTGTTGAAAAGTAGATTAAGGTCCAGGTTTCCATATAAAAATTAAGGTGTTAAAAAATTGTTCTTGTTTTTTATATCAAAACGGCACTTAAAAAATACGCCTCGTACTTCCTTGTAACAAAATAAAATCGGAGTATTTCAAATGGGACACCCTGTATTTTTTTTTCCTATTGCATCATGCTAGAAAACGAGGAAATTTGATAACATACATTTGCTTGATTTGTCATTGACTTCAGAGCAGTTTATCATATATAAGCCTAATTCTATTGATGGCACAGTTTGGTATAAATCTAACTGGTCTTTAATATAAATCACTGTTTTCTCGTTTTGGCAAACACTAAAATAAACATCTGTTTAAAAAAGAGGAAAAGAAAAAAAGATCTCGTTTCGACTTCGGACCAAAATTGGATGTTGTTAAGTATCATTTGACTTAGTTTAACTCTTTAAAAATTGAGAGTAGATCATTTTAAATACGTAGGATTTTAATCCAGTAGTAGATGTAATAAAATTTGAAAGTCTTAATTAAATGTAAAATGAATTACTTTTGAATACTCTTGCTCATATAGAGAATTATCATTTCATTGCAGTCATAATAGAATAAAGAATTAAAAAGAAAAGATTTTTTTCACTAATGGATATTTCAGTTATTTTGTTTTAAATATAAATATACTAAAATTGAAAGATGATCAATGAGCTTTTTTATCAGCTTTTTCAAAATTATTTTCCTGCTTTCAAAATGATCGTAAAAACTTGTTTTTGAAGGATCCAGAGCACAAAAAAAATCAGATCAGATCCTTTGTCAGGATGAAATTATATTTACTAACTAGTAAATTACTCGCAACTTGCTCTGTATTGAATACTTTTTTGCTTACTTGATCCCATCAATTTTTTAACGTAAGCATGGGTGTAAATTTGAAGTAATGTACTGTTTCAGCTTTTGCATTACCATATCATCTCCAAACATAAAAAATTAAATTCGATTTAATTATGTTTTGATTTTTCATTTCTTAACAATCGGAGCAATATGTATTGTTATAATTATGAGAAAATTTGAAATAAAATAAAGAGCTTAAGGTGTTTAACTTATCCAAAATACAAGCCTGAATAACACACAATACTTATCTCTTTGCTGAATAAATTTATAGCTCGTAAAAAAAAAAAATAAAAAAATAAAAAAAAAAAGTAATGAAACCCAGTTTGTAGAAAAACGCAAACTTTAAATAAAAGTTCAATATCCTTATAGACATACACGTTTCATATTTCGTCACTAACGGAATAAACTATGCAAGCTCTGGATAATAATTTTTATATAGAGTAAATGATCTCCGTTTAAAGAACAGATTTGATTTTAAATAATTTAAAAAAATATTTTTTATTATTTTACTGAAATCGGTTATTGACTTCAGATTTCCTGAGGATGTTCTATTCTGGTCATTACCAATATTGGCTAAGCTGGCTAATGCAATCTTTATTTTAACTTAAAATTTAAGTTTTGGGTTCATTCAACCAAATTTCGAGAACTATTTTAGAATTTACATATATTGAGACATAACTTAAAAGAAGCCAGCACCTAAAATGTTATAGATTTTATATGAATGAAGAGACATAAGTATTTATAAAAATTGATATCTAAATTTTTATTTTATACAGGGGCTTCATGTTGTAGCATTATTTACACTAATGAAATAAGGTTCACTTATACAACATTTGCTTTTTATTTAATTTTGTTTATCAATTCTGATTTTAACCATCTAAGGACTTCAGGTTAGACGTCTCTTAATTTTAACAAAAGTTTATCTTGTGGATGTCAATATAGTTGATAAAAATGGTAACATGATAAATGTTTAAATGTTGTTATGCTTGATCCTTGATTACACATTGTATTGACTGCATTAATTTTTGTCGTAAACCGAATAGAGCGTAATTTTTGCTCGGACTATACATAAGTAGTGTAGGAGGTTCTTGGGATTCAAAGTGAGTAAATAATATGACTACGTAACTGTTATGTAACCATATAATTGTAGCGTATGAATTACATGTATATAACCTATTCCTATACTCTTCTCTAGGATAAATATTAAAATTATTATTGTTTCAATTCTTAGAGTTTAGACTTTAGTTATCTCTTCAGATTCAAGAGGTATATAAAAGATTAAATTAATGTTCCATTTTTTTCTAACTGAAAATCTTCTTTCATGCACAATAGAGTAATTGTAGCTTTGAGAAATTTAATAATTTGCAAAATAAAATAATAAAAGCAATCAGACTCGTAATAATTTAATGTATACCGCGAAATTTGCTATTAATTCAAAAAAATATTAGAAATTTTCATATGCGGTTAATCAGTTGTTTTTGAATAATTTGAATGATTGGACTAAGCACTGCGAATGATACTTTAAAAATATCTAATTTACCATTCGATAATTTTTCATTTTAAAATTTATTGAAAATACCATAGCTTTGAATATTCACTAAAACTTACAGAGGGGTCAAGTTTTTAATTAATAAAAGATATAAGAGTTTTCATAAAATTAAATATTCTTTTTATTAGAATTTTGATTTCACTTTTAAGTGTGGATATATTTAAATTAAACGCATAATATTAACTTACCAACTTAATATTACTAATTGTAAAATATAATTGTACATCTTAATTTATTAACGTAGAAATTGAAGTACATGTATTAGTATAACTTAGTAAAAATTAATTCCAGTCTTTACTTTGGTTAATAGTCTATAAATAAAACATTAACATCACATCTTAATCACATTCATCCTTAAAAATTGCTTTCCTATTGTAGTTTTATAGATCTCTTTAGATAAATGCATACGAGTCTACTTCATGTATGATACAATTTTCACCGATTCCACCGGTTTTAAGACTATCAAATTCGAATCACGTTTGTAACGATTTTATTCAATGCTTTTTTTATCAGATTATAGCCAATAGAGAAATCAAGAATTTGGTATTCGAATGCAAAACTTCCGTCATTTTCAACGATGAATAATTTCTCTGTGATTTGATTTTCTAGATATCTTATTATTATATTTCGATTACTCTGTTCATCAAGAGCTGTTTATCACAGTCGTAGAGAATGCCATAAACTAGATACACAAGTATCTCAGGTTAAAATTCTCATATGATCCTTTTTTTTTTTTATCTCGTTTCTTGTTTTTGTTAAGAGAGCTAAATTTTATTGAAATGAATTACGGATTACTAGAATTTTCGAACTTTAAAAAATTATACATTTTTCACATATAAAGCTATATTTCGCACCCACTGGCATCCAAATATACACATGTATTATGTATACAATGTCGCAAAAAATACACTTTTTATTATACGCTTCGATGCTTTTATACAACGAAGTGTATAGATTTAATTATTTAGATGGCACAGAACTATGAAATTTAATTCAAATTGAATGCTCTCAAAGAGACCCTAGATTACGACTACTTTTCACAAGAAAATTAATTTATATATTATTAATTATTTGGGCATTTGAATTTTATTAAGATCAATGAATCTCCCTAGATTAACGGAGGCCACAACAATCAAATACCGATGGATGAACATAATGATGTCCTACGTTTTTTAAAAAATAATATTTACATTCAGCTATTAAGAAAAGCTTATGTTATGTAGAAATAACTCTTTAAAAAAAAACCTTACTTTCACCTGATTGCATGCGCATTATCTTTAATAAACATCGGCCACATAAAAATGACTTTTCATACGTTATCAACAATAAATCATGAATTCTAATTAATAGCTACGACTGATATAACATAGTATTTTGATTAATAAATAATTACGACTTACCAAAGATTGATTAATACAATGCCTACAGTTTATTGTCAGGGAAGAATTCCTAATCAAAAAGTTTGCGTATATTCTTTCAGCATCATGTCAATGGCGCCGTTTAATTTCGTAATTTTAGTCACGAGCTCCTAACCAATGTTTCTCTGGCAAATATGAGACCACCGTGACATCAACTCCATTCCCATAGGATACTAAACACGACTCATACAAATGTGTTAAAGCATTCGATAAGGAAATGCGGAGTCTCGGGGGGACGGCGGCGGCGGCGGCGGTGGCGGTGGCGGTGGCGGTGGCGACGGACGCCTCATGTAGTTTAACGCTGCTGACTACTTGTAACTCAACTCTTTCTATTAATTCCCAAGGCTAACCCGATGCAAAATATCTGTTTACTCAGTAAAAAAAAAGTTCAAACTTTATTCCACATAGAGAACGGATAACGTTTTCGACGATCATTTAAAGCTGTTGTGCGCTTTATTATTGCTCAGGGACCAACTTTTCTCATTTGCTAAGAAAATTAACCAACATTAATTAAGAATCTTCATCGTTTTAATAATGTGCATGCTTTATTAAAACGATAAGATTATTATATTGAATATTTTTAGAAGATTATTTTAGAAGATAAAATTATTTTATTGAATATTTTTAGAATCCAAAAGAGTTTCAACTCCGACATTATTTCGTCTCTTTTGGTAAACTCCAGTTTTTAATTTGGCCTTCTTTTAATTTTACTCATATTGAATTTAAAATTGTCACAAAGAAGGAGAATTCTTGGAATGGATTCACATCCTTTTCATATTTAAAAAAACTGCATCTTGTAATATTTTCTGGGAGGCAGCTGTTTCAGATTAAAATAAAAAAGAGGGAAATGTGTTTAAGACAAAGCCATTATCTTTTTTTTTTTTTTTCATTACCTAACGATTTTTTGCGAAGATTGATGATAAGAAAACTGTAGTGCGTTGTTTGAAAATAGAAGAACCATTATTTCTGTTTCGTCGCAGTTGCAAAGGAAGGGAATAATGGTGTGTACGCGTCCAATAAAAAGAGAAATATGGCCGAGCGAAAGGAAAAGTAATTGTCTCTTAAAACAAAATAAATAAATAATCTGAATTTATAATAAAGAAATATTTTTAAAATTTATGATAGTATATTATTTTATTTGGTAAGCTCTTTTGTATTTTGTTTCAGTATCGAGTAAAATATTACTCTTAATATTCCTAATACAAATACATGCTATGAAGATGAATTGCTGCAGATATTATTAAAAACTTTGCTCTCCGCTATTAAACTTTCCTGAAATAAAAAGAAATTTCGTGAGATTTTATACTGTCTATAATTGACAATGAATATGGATGTGTTCGTTTCCCTTTAAAAAATTTCGCAATATAGAGAATTCAATATTATGATAAAAGAATGGAAACCTAGAAATTAAAAAAATATCAGTGGATACTCACGAATAACAAAGATGGGATAAGAGACCATTTTTTCACAGAGATGATTTACTTCCCTGAATCAATACTATATAGATTAGTTGGTTGTAAATGTAACCCTTTTTTTCACATGCTGAAGAAGACAGCTTGGCTGCAGAAATATACGTTCGTGGAAGTAAATTATCTTTGTGGAAAAGCGGTCTCTTATTCTGTCTTTATTAATGGAAACCTATTTAAAACTATATCATAAAGCCACCATTTTCGTTAATGAACATCACGCCATCAGAAAAAAAATATTCCTTGTAACATATGCAATATTCATATAGTCAATCCAATGCATGAAAGTTGCACATGACCCATGAAATACCCTTTTTCTTTTTTTACACGAATACATAAATTGGTATCTTCTGAAGGATAATAATTCGGACATATTTACTTTTGTAGGGAGAAAAACCCATATTATTTTATTATCGCTATATATCTGTAATACAGTTGAATAGCCTTCTTTTCTTACAGCACCCACTTCTCAATGAATTCGCCTCATATCATGTTATTTTCATCGTTTTATGGTTACAAAATAGTTTGATGATGTCCATTGTGCTCGAGTTCATTTTTGTTTTAATTAAATCTCTATATAGTATTAGGTAATCATGCTTCTCAGTTTTTCTTCAAAATTTTTAATCAAATAATTGAAAATATTTACCGAGAGCATTCAAAATTTAATAAATATTTACCCAGAGCATTCAAAATTTACATCCATGAATTTAAAAAAATTATTTTCACAAGGTTGATGTGAATATGCATAGATAAATACAATTCTAATATTTGCTGATATTAACTCTTTCCTCTTTCGGTTTCTAATCTGCTTTACAGATTTATGCAGGATTTTGTTTGGTTTTTTTTTAGTTTATTTTGTTAATTAATTACAATTATAGTCGATTAAGTTTTACAATAGTTATATACAGTCAAATTTTCTGCTGATTTATAAAATTTAAAAAATTTAACTGTTGCAAAATTCTCTATACAAATTAAAACACGATTTGCAATTAGTACAAACATCGAAAGAAGGCAGAGATGGAGAAATTTAACAAAAATCATAAAAATGGTGTCTGTAGAGAAGAAACATAACACTCAGCATCCGATTTCTTTTCCCATTGTATTAATACATGTTGGTCATGAAGCTCGTTTACTCGAACAGAATTTAGCTGTAGATTTAGATGACAGGAGCGCTTATTGAACACCTTTTGTGAACTCTTCTGCTAGGCATAAGACCAAAAACATTACACAAAAAATTCATTAAAATTGTATATGTAGTCTGCATTCTGAGTTATTCAAAATCTCTCGGGTAAATCTGTATGATAATCCTGCTGGAAAATTCAAAATTAGACGTCATAATATCGTATTTCATGATCAGATAGGACTATACCAGCAACTGTTAGAAAAAAAAATGTATCCCTTGCACAAGTTATAAATTTTGTTGTTCTTGAATAGATATGGCTGAGCAGATAAAAGTAAATGCTAAATAATTCTAACATTATCGGATGCTAAACGAGGCAATAATTTAATGTAATCGTTACATTATCTTCAGAAATAAGTATCCAAAAATCTTCAAATTCAAATGTTAGGGTATTAATATCTATTTACATCTGAATTTCACAATGTCATTGCTGTCATTGTTAAAGTTGTTTCAGAAAGCATTCTAACATGACATTGACAATAGCCGACGTCTTTGGGATTTGATGCGCAATGTTTTGTTTTTTTTAATCTATCTTATAGTTTAAAAAATATTCGTGTTCTGTACGTTGGAGCAGCTTATCAACTTCAGCTCATACAGTCTCCTCAGCAGAGGATAATTTGCATATCTCTCAGCTGATAAACAAAAACAAAATTTAAAAAACTACGCATTTGAAGTATAAACACGAGCAACATGAACTCGAAAGACATTCTACAGTGTTTGCTCTATTTTTGTGTCTCTTTGCAAATTTAAACGAGTGACGAAGGCCAGCAGTGCGGCAGTGATGGTCGCTCTCTCGTTTTCCTCCCCTAAATGTCGTCCTTTTTAGAATTCCATCTTCAATATGTTTTTCTTATCTTCAATATTGAGGTCGTTGTGTTCCTTGAAGGCTCCTCTAAATCCAGATACGTAGCTGGAAAATCTCCTTCCAAAAATAACACCTCCTTGCACGCGGACCAATAGGAGCTCTACGTTAGTGATGGGGGTGAACCCGTTGACCAATGGGAACTGTAGTCGCTGACAGTCCCACCAATGTGGCCCAGGTGTGGGTGAATATTTCCCCGACCGTATTTGAGTTCCTCTGCAGGGGGGCTTTGAAGCTGGGGACACGAACAGCGCCGAGTATTATTAGAAATGAAGGGAGAAAATGAGTTGGAAAAGTCCGGGGGTTGCTGAAACGGCTTCGACTCTAGGAGGCAGAAAATGGAACAAGATAAGCGAAGAAAAGTGCCCACCACCCTTTTATTTATTGGGAAGGCAAAGCGAGGAGGGAGGAATTGTGTGTATGTGTGTGTGAAAGAGAAAGAGAATAAAAACCTGACAACATATAAAATTAACAGCTTCCTCGTTTTAGAATTTTTGTTCTGTTAGGTTTTGTTTCATTTAATTTAGAGTAAATATAAAAATCTTGCGAGTAAAATCTTATTGGATAGAGTAGGATATTTAAATAAAACAATTAAACAAAACAGTAATCTATTTAAAAAAAACTTACCGAGTTACCGCAAAACGTAAAGCAATATGGTTTATTATTAAAATAAAATAAACTTTACTCGTATGAAAGTGAAGTAATGCACGCCGTAGGTTCGCGGAAAAAAAAAAGAAAAGAAAGAAAATGCGCGCTATTCTGTAATTAGGACGCCGCTCCTCTTAACAATCGAAGAAAAAGAAACGCACGTCACGTTCGTTTTAACTTCTCTAATTTCACTAAGATAAAAGTCTCCCTATCATGCTCCTGGTTTAATGATTGCCATTAAAATTGGCTGCCTTTGCATTTTGAAAATTAAAATATATCACTTAAGCTTTCCGTATGATGCATTTTCTTCTTTTTTCTCCGTTGATGATATAGAGTTTCGTTAGGTCCGTTTGGCTGTCGTTGATTACAGTTTAATTAATTCAGATATCGTTAATCTGAATATCACTAGAATGTATATCATGGAAGTGAAACCTTTCTGTGTCTACAGAAGATATCACACTTTGAATGCGTGTCATTATAATCAGCTAATATTTGTAAATTATTACCTTAATGAACCTACTCTCATGTTTAATAAAATGCCATTTATTATTTGTTATTGTAGTGGATTGCAAGGCCTTTCCGTCTACTTGCTTTTTTTCGTTAATAGGTCCATCTACATAGTTGTTTGAGATATCACTTTTGATCCAACTTTCACATCATTTCGAAAATCACCATTATCCTGATTAATATTTCATTAAAATATATTTGAGTCTACTTACATGAAAATATTTCAACAATAAAATTGCTTCTTTCTTGTAAGCATTCTCTTTATGATAAATCAAAACTAAACGAAATACCTTTTGCGCCTAATTAAATAGTTATTTTGAAGCAACAATTGGCAACGAAAGAGGAAAAAAGCCTCTAATGTTTAATGAATTCTAAATGTTAACGTGACATTGAAATCCTACGCTGTTAAACTGTATACACATAAGCTAAATATTTCGGCCGATTATATTATTCCAAGAAACAATAGTTTATTATTCTTCTTCCTTTTACGAAGTAACTCAGAGAATTTAAAAAAAAATGGACGGTATGGAGGGAGAGTGTCAGTGTTTTACAGATTCGTGTTTAACGTGAAGTTGTAATTGAACGATAATGGGACCAACGGTGAGGGAGGATCGGTTGCGCCCCAAAATAGAAACCGCTCTCTCCCCTCTCTCTCTCTCCGACTCTTCTCATCCCAACGCACTTGAATTCTTTTTTTTTTTCTTCCCCTCTCCAAGGAGAAGCAAATACTGCACTAAAATTGTTTTTTAATTTTTAAAAAAAGGATTTGATTTTAAATTTGGTTGGAGCATTTAAAAAAAAAACAGTGAAGAAGAGGAGGGTAGAAAACACATGAAAAAAAATTGAGTGATCGTTATTTGCTCCGATGATTGTTTAATGTCATCTAGGAAGTTGAAGAATTACTAAAAGTAGAACCAGAAAATGGTGAGCCCTTTAAATTTAAGTTTTAAATTCACAATAAAGGCTTTCGTTTAAAATTGTTGTATAAATAATTATCTCAGAGCATTGAAACGAACATGAGAATATCTTTTTATCATTCCTATAGCTACATTCACTATTTACTAGTGTGTTAGCCTATGCATTTTTATATGTAACTGATTTCAAATGCTTTCTATGAAAGTAAGTTCCAGTGCTGGCCGTTGAAAGCCTTTTTGAGTTCTTATATTCTCATTACAAATTTTTACTAGTTTCTAATGTTTTTTGCTGTTTGCAGAGATAGCAAGCTTCATTTTTCACATAGCCAAAAGGTTTGGAAGAAATTTTATTTCAGAAAATAAATAATGTTTCAAGAATACACAACTCATTTTTGGTGGCATACTTCTCTGCAACAACGCACAATGAAATGCTTCGATTTAGAAAACTGAATAAGAAAATCTTTGTGTGCTGATGATAAAAGTGTAATCCACGAAATTGATGAAAGTCTATATCGCCTCTGCGTTTAAAAAATTTTATGGTACGACTAGCAAATGACTTGTACAATTATTACAAAACTAACCTAAACCGAGTACGGACATTGGAATAGTTGCTTTAAACTGGACCGAACTTGAAATCGCTTTGCCATAAACTGTACCTCACATTTTGCCACTCATATTCCGTATTTAAGTTTTTGCTTTAACTAATTTCGTTTATAACGTATGCATATGCAAAAAATAATTTTTGTTATACGTAAATTGCTAAATTAAAATCTGTAAGTAAGGTTAACTTATCAGAAATGTACATAAATTTACATAGTTCTTCTTATTGGTTTATTTCGACCATATAGCATAGAAATGTTATTGTCTTGCATAAATATTGGGTATCTTCACTGATACTGTTAATCTTAAAGTATAATTTAAAGAAACAACCTAAAAATACATATGCTGCCGCTGTTGCGTACTTGTATACCTGGTGTTTGTTTCATATTTTATTCATTTTGCCACCTAAGTTCCAGCGTCAACTCTTTTATTTTGAAAGGCGGACGGAGGGGGAGAACTAAACATTTAAATAAAATGGCTTAACAATTCATTTTGAGGTTAGAAATTCTTTTTAGTGTAAGGTTTTTTTGTGAAATATGCCTGGAATAATACAATGATTACAATTTATAATTTCCGTTTATTATGAGAAAACAAATATGTAAATATCAGCATACGAATTTTAGTAATATTGTTGACTTTTTACGCTTCAAAGTTCACGGAGGGAAGAGTAAGAAAATGATATTTTCAACTTATTCTATAATTATATATCCGCTATATCTCTCTTCTGTGGAAAAATCACCTTTCTTTATCGTATCTTGTTACGCCTCCTCTAACTTGTTTTCCTTTTTGCTCTCAGCACTTACAACCGAGAAGGAACAAACCAATGAGGTTCGGTGAGCTGAATGGGGGGTTGCGGAGCGGAACCGGCGCATGCCACGAAACCTGTATACTGCACTCTCCTCATGTACGCCACACATGCTCACGTGTGTTCAACACGAAGTCTCCCCCTTATCCACCTTGCGGGGCCCTTCGTCATGTTCGCTGCAGTTGATACCGAGCGATGGGAGGGGGAGGGAAGAGCGCGGGGAGGGCGAGAGAGGAGGAAGCAGAAGAACACGAAGAGGAGAAATATTTAGGGAACAGTTTCAATCAAGCGCGTGCCATCTTGTAGTGTCGCGTGCTCTCCGTAAACCGAACCGGAATTTTGTTCAATCCCTGTCAAAGGATAATTTCTTCTTTATCTATTGGGCAAAACGTCTTGTTAAACAGACTTGATCAGGTATGTCATAGTTTCCTCAACTTTTTAATGATTATTTTGTTACTGCTTTCCAAACGAATTGACGGAATGTAGTAAGAAAATCGTCTTTTATTATTGTAGAAGGGTTTGATATGTAGCCGGGTTTCTTCACTAGGTTACGAAATTCAATGTGAAAAAAAGCGTTGTGACGTCTTTCTAGTGAGCTATTTATAGATTTACTATGATTGAAAAATTCGGAAACAATTTTATCGTGAAAGTTCGAGGAGATCAGGTAAAATTAAAAAAAAAAAATAAATAAGGGAAAAACCCAGGATAAAATAGTTTGTCCATTTCGTTCGTAGATGTTCGTTGAGAAATTATAGCCATTTAATGGAATGGAAAATATTATTTTGATATCTTCAAAGTTATACAGAGCTTGTTTTAATGACGCACGACTTACAAAATCTAAACGTAATAGTTCAATTTATGGAGCTTTGCAATTTATCGTTTATTGTGTATTACCTAAGCTGTTAATATAATCTCTCTCTTATATATTTAGATGGAAGGAAATCAATCTTGACAAATTATAATTATCTCTATTATAATATATATAAAAAATAAATTATTAAAATTAAAAGAAAAGACGGAATATAAAGAAATTGAAACCCCCTCCTTCTTTATGCAAATGTTCATATCCGCCTTTTTGCGATCTACTTACAAATTCTGCGGAAGCAAGCCAACTTTCTCCGAGAGAAAAAACGAATAATCTTGTTTATTTTTATTTTCTGAAGCTTCAGTGGCTATTCCAACAGCAACGAAAAGGCGCCTGAACGGCTAATGCCTGAGCCGTATTTCCTTTAAGTCCACTTGAACGGGACAAACTCACATTGCGGCAAATGAATACTGAAAACATTGCTTGCTTAAAGTATTGCAAACATTGTCGATCCTGTTTTTCAAACAATCGAAATCCTGCATCATCTTCCTTTATTATGTGCTATATTAGATTTTCTAGCTTCGTCCGCACTTAATGTAAAAAAAAATTAATATAGTTTTAGTTTTATGAAAAATATTTGACTTTCGTTTTTATTTTTTAAACTTAATTTAAACTTCATTCATTAATTTTAAAAAAGTTTCATCGTAAAGAAAAAATTTTCTTGTGTTTAGCGTTCGTCCAAACATGACAGCGTATAGCTATTGCTTCTCTAGAAGATGAGTAGAATATAAATTTAATAAACTGATCTGAATAATTTTTTTTTATTTTTAACAGATATTAAGATTAGACTAAGTAGGAACTATTTTAATATCTGAGTTGTATAGACATATTTAAATGAAAGCATTTAAGATTCGCTTCTCAATTAAATAAGTAAAATTTGAAAAGAAAGAGCCAGGTTTCAATTATATTCAAAGATGAAAATTTAAAAAAAAAATTCATTTTTTCTCGTGGGAATGTTAAAACCGAAAGCAAAAGTTGCTTTACATTTTAACATTCTTATTTTCTATACGTAATAGTTCTTAAATTGTATTAGATAAGGCAATATATGAGTCTCATAAACTACATATGAATAGCATTCTTGAATACGAAATCTTTTAATTTTTCTTTTTCTTAATAACGGATTTTAGTGGCTTTCTTTTTATTTTTTCATTAATTCCAATAGATGAATACTGATAATTCCAATAGATGACTTAATTGAATCTCCAGTTCCTTGAAGTTTTAATATCAGGTGTAATTTTAAACAAGTCGGAAAATATCTGGAGACGAGTAAAAGAAAGTGCAAAGCAAAAAAACTAGGATGTTTGATTTTATCAGACAACTGAAGACTCGTTGTTAATGACGATTCAATCATTCTCCGTCTATACACCACATCTTCTTTGCCGCTCACAATTTTTTCTCAAAGTCGACCACAAAGCCGCATCAAACAGCACTACTGTCGGCAAAAAAAACATTAATGGAGGGGAGGGGAGGGTAATAGACTGGGAGCGACAATCTAATTGTATAGGCTCAAAAAATGTTTTCTTCTGCCTGCGGTATTCTTAACACTTAAAAGTGATTTTAAGTAAAAACTGCTCAATAAACGAAATTTTAATTTCTAAAAAAATAACTTTTTTTTAGGATCAAGCATTTAAATAAATTTTAAGCGTTTAATAATTTTAGAAACGTTCGAAGAATTTATCTAGAGTTTCGAAGTAATGCAGTGAAGCTCATCAAAATTACAAATACGGGTAATTTATTACATATATGCGTTTCATTCGGAGAATGTAAATGTTTCAATTTCAAATTATTTCCAGAATTTATTATTAAATATTTATTAGTACTATATTTTCATTTTTATATTTGAAATTTATTTATACTCTGCTCTATCTATTCTATAATTTATTTTTAATAGAATCACTACTAGACATAAAAATATTCCATGCATGATAGAAAATATAACACACATGACCCGCATTCTTATACAGAATCAAAAATTTAAATACATTTGAAACTGCAATTTAAATGTCGTTATAAGCACTAGACAAACTTTTGATTAACAAAATAACAAGTTTCTTTGGTTAAAAACAAAATTTAGAAATTTCCTTTGAAGGTCATCTGGCATCAAAATTGGACATATACCTTGTGTGTGAAATTAATGAAGTTTGTTTTCATTTTTGTGAAAAAATTTTCAAAAATATCAATTAGTACTTGAGATATTTAAAAAAGAACTAAGTTTACTTCCTGGCACTAGTCGACATTGTTCATATTAACTCTAAAATTAATGCTATAATCGTTATAAGGTTTGACTACACATTTGAGAATTTTCAATAGCCTACTTCCATATAAGTGCAATGTTATTTAGGACCCTTCTGAAGTTATAATGACATACTTTTTTGCAAACATGAAAATTTTAAATAAGTAAACAGTATCAACGGAATTCTATCCTACTTATCTCGCGACTTAATGCGCGAGAATAAATTGAATAAAAAAATTCGGACGTTGATATCATTAATATTTAGTAAAATGATTAAAGGGGTGAAGTATATTGTTCATGGGCTTCAACAAGGGTAGAGATTAATTTAACTTAATATAACTTAAAAAGTGGAAGAGATAGAGACATGATTTTTTTCCAATGAGAGTTATAAAATTACAGTTTTGTATGAGTGATAAAAAAGGCACCTTAATCAGAGTTTTATTTTAGAAATCGATTGAAGTGTTAAAAAAGGTTGTTTTTATTCAATATTTTTCACGTAACGTGTGCAGTATTTTTAATTTTATTTGCATTTATCTGAAATTATTATTTCCCTTGGAAGTATACTATAGATTCCATAGATATCCTAACAAAAAGGAACTATGTGTACGATTGATAGTTTAAGAGCCGCAGTGAAATTTATAAAGGATGAAAAAATTTCCAAGTTCTATAAAACTAAACAAGACAATTTAGACTACTGGCACTAGGGTTTTTAATCGATAACATAATGTCATCTATCTGCCCTTTTAAGTTCTACAGGTTTTTGGGACACATTGTATATACATTCTCTTTACTTTCAGTTTTATCTGTCAAAAAAAATCATTACTATTGTAAAGAGTTTCAATTCGAGCACATAATCCAAGCGATCGTCATGAGCAAATTTTCCGAAGAAGAAAATTCCTGCAAAGCTAACTTCCATGCAAAAAGTGCAAATGTTATCCCATGAAAAAAAACAAAACAAAACAACAAAAGAAAACATGTAGCACGCGGCAATGCCGAATGCTATACACAGTCCTTCAACTGAAGGAACACGAAGCGACAAATATTAAAACTTGTGGCACATAGTCGCACACCTAGATACAGGCAACACTAGAAAACATGTAGTATGCGTCATGCCGTTCAGAGTTGCCTCAGTGGAATTGCGCTTTTTTTTTGTGCTGAATCCGTATCTGACCTCAGCTTTTTTCTATCGCCCACAGATTTCTTGTTTTTCAATGAAACATTTTACATGATTCAGAGTTTGGGGCTTGATAAATTTCCTTGTGGCCCAAAAAATATGGATACTTTAACAGAGCAGCCGCTTCTTTTCACACCCATTACTTTAACATTGCAGTCTCTATATGCATAACTTGGAAACGTGACGTGATAAAAAAATCTAAAAGCAGATTCAGATCAGCACGCTAAAATAATAAAAATAAGGCAAATTCATTCAAAAATGACTTTCATCGTTGGCCTGTGTTATTGTGTGCATTCTTTTCTATACAGCGAAAATATTTTTTTAGTGTAGAAAATAAGCTTTTATAGCTACGTTTAGGAAAAGTAATGATAATAGATCTGTTTTGACTTCGAAACTACTTTAAAGAAAGCGATGATGCAGCTACCACTTTGGATGTAAAATAATTATTTTCATGCATAAAGAATGAGAATTTTTCAATATCATTCGGCAAATCGTTATTCGATTTTTTAAACAAGTTAATATTGGTTTTCGATAATAAGCCAATTTAGTGTCAGTTGGCTTATTAGCGAAATGATTTACTTTTCTGCATATCCTATTTCAAAATGTTATTCATTTTTCGCTCTTAATAAACTAGAAAATTATCGAATTTAGTTATAAATTATTACATTTTAAAACATACCTTTTCCAGATTTTTGCTTATTCATCAATACCTGGTTGATAGATCAGAAGCTGAATATCAATATACTGAGTAACATTTTCAGTACAAAATGCAACGAACGCTGTCCACAATAAGGTTTTGAAAGTTAATGACTGGCTGTTCATAACTTCCTCTGTAATTTCGAAATTCTGTATATATGTCTGTTCAATCCATGCCTCTGTATAGCTGATGAAATATAAAAATTCATGTATAATTAAAAATATTCTTGTAGACAGCGTTCGTAATGACTGATGATTGTGTACTTTAAGTAAGCTTAGGTTTACTGTGTATATTACGACTCTCTATTCATTTTTTTTTTTATTCGACATAGCAAGATGTCTAAAAGTTTGAAAAAATATCAACTTTAAGAGAAATTTTAAAACAAAGTGAATCTTTGTGTTAGAGCATATTAATTGAGCATATTAATTGATTTGGCAATTGCTTATTTATGATTTCCATAATCAGTTTAACAAAAATGTGGCCTAGGTGGTTTATATTCAACTTGAAATGCTTGATGAAGACATTTTCTACCTTCACGAGGATTTCTTTCGGCAAAGGTGTCTAGAAACATAGCTTAAAAATAGCCCCGAGAAACGGTTTCTTTACAGGTAGTAGTTAGAAGTATTTTGTCATCGTCCAGTTGAATCCCGTTCACTTCTTGCGTTCTCGAGGCTTTCGATTGGGGAGGACCCTCCCTTGGTCGTCGTGGTCGTTTACGTAATGCCACCTAAGTTTAAACTGAGTTACGCACAATTGGGGGAATTTTTAAAAGAATCCTAAGCCTAATTGATTGGCATAAATTAGGTAGAAGTGTGATGGGCTCTGTTTTGCTCTTGGGAAGAATTCCTCAGCTGTGTCTGTGTGTGGTTTTCTTGTTTCAACGTGTTTCCAAATAACTCCTTTATTCTCTTTTGAGTCAGTTCAACCACACTTTCGTTAAAACTGCACAGAAAAGTAAGCAATAAATGTTTGATGAAACCTCATTTCCTCTTTAAAAATACGAAACTGAATTTAGTTCCTTATCTCTTGCCTGCTGGTTGTTCTCTTTGAAACTGCATCTGGAAAATGGTCTTAAATAAGATGTAGCATTTTTTTATGTGGTGGAAAAAGCAACCACTTTAATATTTAAATCCAACCCTACGAAACTGAAATTAAATGGAATGAATGAATCCACTCTGTGATTATTAAATAATCATAATAATCCTGACAGTTACTCCCCAAAAAAGGAGGTGAAGGTATTACGAAAAGGCCGCAATCTATGAAAACTTCTTTGCTATAATCATTTCACTGTGGAGTATTTATGATATTGAGTAAAAGTCTGTAAGGTTAAGAAAATTTGCTTTATAGGCCTATACAACATTTCCCTTCTTTTTAAAGCGGAGTTATACACTTCTCTGCAAAGTCCATGTAGAGATATTAAAAAATAAATCAGACTGCCTCCGATTAAATTACAACCGTCTAGCAGACAGATGCGTCAGGCCCAAAATCTTAAAAAAATATTAATATTTTTCATTAAACGATAAATTTTCAATAAAGAAAAGGATTTAAAACATAAAAATATAATTAAAAACAATAAAGAGTGATTAATAAAAAAAAAAAGTTCTTTTCAAGACAAGAGTGGTGACAACAGATAAACTCGAAGTGTTAATGTCAAATTGGAATAATGGGAAATCGACAAAGAGGCTAAGAAGGAAACATAAATTACTAGGGTCTTCTCTAGTAAAAATAAACCCGTCAGTCTATCTGGGGATTTGTATTTGTAGCCCTTGAACAGAAGCTTCAAGAACAATGACTCATTCCGTTAAATATGTGCAGTAGTTATTTTAAATGAGACATAGTGTATACGAATACATGGCTTCCCATGAAAGCTTCCACTTGACCTTTACTTAAGTGAAATTTCTTTTCCCTTTTTTTTTCTTTTTTGATAATGAACGTAAACACTTCTAGGCTTCTCTTTTGACAACATTCCCCCTGGAAGATGATGAAGGGGTAGGAGGATAGTGTGGGCCATTGTATCAAGCCAAAAATTAGTTCTTTACTTTACATACACTTGTATTTTCAGCAACTTGTTTACCTTGTGCTCGTCTTCAGACTCTGGATTAAATCCAGCAATAATAATAAAATAGGAGATTATTAAGACGTAATAAATAGATATCGTTTACACACATGTCGGAGCTGCATGATGATATTTATTGTTACAGACACAAATTTCTAAACAAAATTTTTTCCTTGTTTTTTTGATCCTTTATTACTTTTATCTTATTTTATTTTATTTTTTTAATTTTGTGTTCCTGTAAAGTTTGATTAATGACTAAACTTAAATGTACATTTTGAAAAGAAAAATAAAATTCCGCTTTCATTTGTCACATCAAATTACACATGTATTTTTCAAATTCAATTTTTTTTCCGATGTAAGTCATTGCTGAAATTCTTAGTATAGATAGCTTTCGATTATGACTTTTTGATTGAATCCAGTAGCATTTGCCATACTTTAATATACAGTATAATTGTTCCCATGGATCATATTAAGTTGCACAAAATAAAATTTACATTCGAATATATATATATATATATATATATATATATATATTTTATTAAAAAGTCAATCATTAAACAAAAAAAAAACGATGACAAATGAAGAAAAAGATTTTTTTTTGAAAATTATAGTAACCGCATAACGAAAAAAAAAATAGAGAAAAAGAACTCAAAGTCGAATCTTAATGAACAATTTTAAATTTCTTTAAGTAGCTACGTAAATCAGTTGTAAGCACAAATATAAAAATACTTAGAGAATATTGAATGAAATTTCACCTTAAGTAAGTATTTACACTAATCATATGATTACAAGAGATTTTCTTTTTAAAATGCATATTATGTTATTATAATCAGATCTTTTATTGCATTATTAATAGTGCTACTTTAAATATAATGAATGCGATAATACGATAATAATATAACAAATAGGTATATAGAAAGGAAAGAGAAGAAAACATTGCATACTACTTTACTGAAGATAGGGTGCAATATAGAAATTATATAAGCAACAATATATTGTTTTTATACGTACTTGACTGATAAGCAACAACTGTGTTTGCAATAGTTTGCATGTAAAATATTCAGGTTTCAGCATTTTAGTTGCTAGATGATAACCTCACCTGAAAAGAGTGGGCATACGAGTCTGGTGAAATTTTCGGCGCAGCAATAGATTGGAAGTCTAAGAATATTTGTGTAAAATATCACATCACATCAGTATGTGAAATATTATAAGAAAAATAGCGGAAATACACATACAAAACACGGTTGCTCCAAATCTAAGAGTCGGTCTTTTAATGTAGATAATTAATTATATTAACTGTTTTTAATTGAAAGTGACCTATAAGCATTGAACTATAAATGGTAAGCATTCGGAAATATTATCAATTGCGTTTGTAAAGAAATTTCAAGATTAAAACTAAGTCAAAATTAGATTGGTATGCTAGCTTGCCAATCCAAATGCAATTCTTAGATTAGATAAAATTATCCATTGTAGTGTCTAAATAATTTGGAATATCGATCATTTCTTTGAAAACTGGTATAACTAATTTCCATTATTAATAAGAAGTTAAACATGTAAACATAATTCTAAATCTCGTTAATGATGTTAAGCAGCAAAATAGGTCCATCTAACCAAGAAAACAGGAGGAGAAAAATGAATGATGGAGACTATAGAGTTAATGAGCAAAAACTCTATCATGCTCCAATTATTATTATTCTTTTTAATTGTTTAAAATTTGTTTTGACAGCGACTCCGCATAATGGATGATAAGCGGATGCTGGGGTCAGAGATCGTCCACAGACTCAATGGTCTGAGTAACGACGTTGGGCCGAAGGACGGAGGACTTCACAGCAATAGCAGCAGCGGCAGTCAGGAGGATGAGACGGGAGTCGGCAAATCACGACTGGGTCGGACGCTGCGCAGTCGTAATGGCAGGTGAGCATTCCGCTAACCCTTTCCACACAGATTCCATTTTACCATTTTTTATGGGTTGCATATGATCTTTAGAAATATCAATCCCTCAATTAGAAACCCTTCGCTCACTGAAATAATCAGATGCTATGAAGAATTAAAAAAAATAAATTTTCTTATGTTGCCAAACATGACCTAAACGAATTATTATGATAAATTGCAATAAGTTGAGATATCCACCCAAAGAGAGTGCTAAAAAGTTTTAAAAATCTTCTTGCCAAGAACTTTCTCTCCAAAATCCTTATTTTGTCCATAGAAACATTACTTCCCCTAAAAACCAGCTTAATCCCGGAAAATAACAGAATTCAGCCTCTCCCAAAAGAAAATTTTGAGTGCGCTCTTGATTAATATATAAGCCGATAAAAAAAATACAAACAGTTAAAAAAGTAAAAAAAAAATATAAGTTAATAGTGATCTCTTTTATTCAAAAGAGCAACAAATAACAATTTGAAATCTTCCGTCAATGAATGCCGATATTAAATAACTCTTTAATCATTTTCTAAGATATAAGAAAGTAATATTTAAACATTATTTCATAATTTTCGATTAAAACAAACGAAAAATTAAGCGGGGCTACGATCAACTTAAAGGTTTAACTCAAATGTTTAATTAAAATTATTTTATATTACTTTCCTTTATTTATCTAAAATAGAAAAATAGGATTTCAAAAGCCCAACTTATTAATGCATTGTTGTAATGAATTAAAGAGGAGGCAACTTTATAAAAAAAATCCTTTCAGATGTGTCAAAATACGCTACTTATTTCTTGAAAAATTTGAAAAACTTTCATTTCCTTAATAAAATTCACCCTTACGCTTTCCTTTTAAAACGTTGCATTCTATATACAGTGATAAAGTAAGTATCTGGTCATCCCTACGTAATTACTCCAAAATAATATAGACGAAAGAAATTTAAAATAAAAAAAAGTACCCAACCCGATCCCATTTGATTTAAGAGTCGGAAGCTTGCTCTCCCATTTGGACTATCGTGCGAGTTTATGAGTCCATTAGACACTGTGACGGAGAACGCTGAGCGCAGTTTTCAGTGGATCTCGAGATGCTCCCGAAATGTTTGTTTTTGTCCTTTACTAACTATGCGGAAGGCAACGGAAATCCACCGCATTAATTATTTCTTGATCATCAGTAATGTTATTTACTGGTGAAAATCTAAATGGAGAAAACACGCAAAGACACGATGAGACAGTAAGTGTATACGATAGCTCAATTGTAAGAACGAAGAGACGGAAACTAGTTCGATTCTTAGGCGCGGAATTTTTCTTTTCATTTCCTATTCTAAAATTAACTTGAACATTATAAAGAATGATTTATAAAGCAAATAGGACGGTTGTACACATGATAATAATTTATTAATTTAAGCAAGCTTAAAATAAATTATATTCCTCTTATTAAAAACTTCAAGATGAATATCTTCTTTTGTTAACCAAAATTTCAATTCAAGATACAATTACATATTCGTCTTGTTGTCCGCTAAGAAGCAGCTAAACCGTAATGAGGTAAGTAATTAGTAAAGAAAATTTTAATCAATATTCAAAATCATACATATATGGAAGCTGACTATAGTATGGTATACCGATAAGAAGCTGCAGCAGAAAATTCGAGACACATGGAATGAAAGCAAACCTGCTGGAATATTTTTAATTCTTCTCATTTATTTGATAGGAGGATATGCAAGATTTCTTCTTTTTTTATTCTTTATGTTTAAGGTACGATGAAACGGACTTTCGTCGCCGTGCATAAAGACTGTAATTTTGTCGCCGTCTTTTTATTTCAGTTAGAGATCTTTACTCGACGCAAAAAATTTTTATTTATGTTATTATTATTTTTTTTTACTTTTTATTTATTTATATAATTTTGCCTGAATTTTTAATTAATCCAAGATAGGATGGCGAAATGAAAAATAATAATATCGAAAAATTAAATAATCTCGACACAATTATGTTAACAAATTATAATTTTTAAACACAATCCATGATTTCAATATAAAAATTCAACGAGGATTCAATATTAAGTAGTTTTGTTATAGAATATCAAAATTTTCTTCAACAAAATTTCTTCACATGTATATTTACAAAATTGATTATATTTTCTTTTACAGTAATTAATTTATATTCAGATGTAAAAAAACAAAAAAAAAAACCGGAGGTTTTCAGTCGGTAGAACTCTTTCTTTCTTACCTTGTAATTTTAGGCAACTTACTGTCCAGTTCAATTTATGGCTTTCATTCGGAACACTACGATATTTGAATAAGTAAAAATATTATTCCCGTTCTCGATATTAAATATTTACTGATAAATATGTATGAATCGTAAACATGCTTATAACGCAGTCATATGCAGAAATTATGAACTCAAGATAAATGCTTTATTTCTTAATTATAAATAAGCAAAATACAAAGTTAAAAGTGCTCCCAGTGGCTGCCTATAGGTAAAAGCGTTTCTATTTGGAGGATAACTTTCTTAAGAACTTCATTTCCCCTTCCCAGCACTCCCACGCAGCATCGTCGTCCTTCCCCCACTCCGCAATAAAAAAAAATAGCAACAATAAAATGAAAGAAAAAAGTTAAATAAGAGAGGAAATTCTTCTCATTAGTCATAACAACCGGGGTGGTGAAATGGAGAAGTCGTGGATTGCACCTCCAGCTACGAACGAGACATTCTCGGATGTAAGAAGTCATTAGCTTCAAATGATAACAATGTAAAAAGCGGGGGAAAAGACATGATTTTCTTAACGTTAGATCACAATAATTATCGAGTCTTTTATCACATTTTTTTCGCATTATTTTTTGAAACGTAATTTTTTTTAAAGAAATAATATATTAAGTCAAATTGAAAGAAAAATAACCTTTTCTATGAAAAAAAAATCTGAAAATTAATATGAAAGTAAATGAAGTATAAAACTTTAAAAGTTTAGAAGAATTCGAAATACACATATTTCAGAAACTGCATTCCCGAAAGTGTACCGCTTAATGTATCTCTTAAGCGGTAAAATTTGAAACATGGACAAAATAATATGTACACATAACCTTGATGAATATCTAGAAAACACTTGACGAATTATCCTGAAACTTCAGGGGTGTAAAGAGCATGTTAGATTTCAAATATTTCAGCGAAGGCTTTGTCCCGAAGGCAAATAGGGGACCAGCAGCAAATTGAACAAAAAATTGCTAGGGATCACCCTGGGATTATCTCAAAAATAAACAAAACGATAAAAGGTTTTCTCCAAATTTTTAGGGTTATAAGAGCGAAAGGCAGGCCTATGACATATTGATTTCATATCAGCGTAAGGAGAAGTTGATACTAGTGTCCGGTCCAGAAATAAAAAATTAGTGACAAATCCTTTATCATTTTGTTGAGAGCAACTAAAATTCAACTCATTTTATCGGCGATTTCTTTCTGAATTTCACGATATTTGCTTGGTTTTTCTTATAAAAGTAGTTCTATACGTTTGGCCAATAAATTATGCAAAAGCTAGTTTGGTAACGCTCGCGCATGCGCAGTTAAATATTATTTAATAAAAATGCTCATATTTCATCAAATATTTGATATTTTTGTATTCTGACTATAGAGGAGTTGTCTCTACTGTAGTTTGCCAAGTTTCCTGAAAATGGCTTTGCATTGGGTTGAAAATCCTGCATGTTAAACAAAAAAAACTTACGAAAAAAATTTCGTTTTTTTTTTTTTAAACCCTTTATATCTCCATGAATATATGTGCTTTTCTCATACAAATGAACTCAGACAAGTAAAAGAAGCCCCATAATCATATGCTTCAATTAAAACTCATTTCAAGCATTATTTTATACACGGTGATCTCAAACATTTTATTTTTGTTCAATTTGTTGCTGGTTCCCTGTTTGCCTTCGGGACGAGACCTTTGCTGAAATATATGACGTGTAACATGCTCTTTACACCTCTAAAATTTCAGGATAATTCGTCAAGTATTTTTTTAGATATTCAACAAAACGTCTAAAATCAAAGGTGTTCATATTATTTTATCCAACCCCTGTATATAGGTGGAGTAATCGAATGCTCGAAGTAATCGATACAACGATACTTTAACAGTAGTAATCATATTCCTTTACTTTACGAAAGTAATCGATTACTGAGAAGCCACACAATTGATTGATGAAGAAGAACATAAAAGTCTAAATAAATAAAAATTCTAGTCGTCTGCTAGGGAAAAAAGCAGTAATCATGCCAATCGTCAGAAAAGGAGCAGACTTAAACCTAAGCATGTTAATTCTCTTCTAATTTTAAATGGAAACTTACTGAAATGAAATGAATATGAAAAATACGTGATCTTATATTCTTTGGTGAATAGACTTCTTTAAAATTGACATAACAATCAATATAAATAACCTAAACCAGCAGTTCTCAACCCGCAGTATGCAAACAATTAACTGGTGGTATTTGGAAAAGGTCGTTGGCAATGTTTTATTAGTTTTGTTAGTTAATTTGTATGAGTGGTACGCGGTTATTAAAAGTTTATTTTAGTGGTATGCCGTTGTGCAAAGGTTGAGAACCGCTGACCTAAACTAACCTTACATTAAAATAAGAAAAAAGTTCAGATATTTATAATCAAGATTTGCACTTTGCTAATCGAAAAGTAATCAGGTATCGGATACTTTAAAGCGAAATAATCGAGTACTCGCAGTATCGACTATTTCCAAGTATCGCCACTCCTAATAGGTTGCCCAGATTAAGAAAGATGTAGAAGATTATATCGGTAGGAAGAAATGAAATAGGCGTGAATGGATGAAACACCCACAAATACGCATCACTAGCAGGCAAATACTAGACTTTCTTCATATGGTGAGAGATAAGCTGCTTTGTCTAGAAGTAAACAAATCAACATGCTATATTGTCTAGATACTGACGACTCTAGGTAATGAAGCCTCTACGCAAATAGCGGATCTCCATATGCTCGTCATCAACATTTTTATTTCCAAAAAAGCGTTTTAATACAGGATGAATAAGGAAACGAATTTAAATTGAGTAAAAATAAATGTTAACAAGGAAAAGGACTGATTATACGAGGGGCGTTCAAATTTGACCTGGACTTTATTTTTTATAAAATCAGGAAACTACAAAAAAAATAAAATTATATTTTATAAAATCAGGAAACCAGACACACACCAATTATTTCCCATCTTGCTTCTCTACATACTTTTTCTAGCATTCAGAGAGCATCTGGATATCGAATCTGTAGAAATCTTCAGGCTGCTGTTGAAACCATGTCAGGATAGCCTTTTTCACTTCCTCATTGGAGCCGAACCTCTGCCCTCTCAAGAACTCTTTCAATGGTCTAAAAAAGTGATAGTCGCAAGGGGAGAGATCCGGGCTATATGGAGGATGTCGTAAGATGTCCTATTTGAGTTCCGTCACTGTGTCCATAGTCAGTTTGTCTGTGTGTGGTTTGGTATGGTCTTGCAGAAAACAAACACCACTGGTAAAGAGTCCTGATCGCTTTTTCCTTAATGCCGGCTTCAGGAACGTCCTCAAAATGTTACAGTAGTAGAGTGCATTTATGGTCGACGTTCTTCCAGAAAATCGACATGAATAGAGTCTCCATCACTTTCGTTGCCGAGAGTGTCATCTTGAATTTCTTGGGTCGTGGTGAGTCAGTGTGTCGCCACTCCATGCTCGCACGCTTGCTTTCAGGAGTATGGTGATGAATCCATGTCTCGTCGGTGGCTACAACACGCCTTAGGAAGCTGCCACCTTCCCTGCCATATAGCTGCAGCAGCATGAACACATGTCTACCCGGGTGGTTTGTGATCCTCGGAGAGTTGCTTAGAGACTCATCTGGCACAGATCTTGTTGAATTTCAGCTTATCATGGATGATGAACTCCACACTGTTAGTCTGATGTTCAGTATTGAAGTCAATTCTCGGACATGAATCCGCCTGTTGTCATTTGTTCATGCGATGATGCCATCATTGACAGCAGTTGCTGGCCTTGCCTTATGAGGTTCATTGCCCGTGATTCTCGTCCTTTTTGGCATCAAGCAAAGATGGATGATCGAGACAAACCTGACTCGGTGAACTGTCTTTGATTTTTGAAGTCTCTGATTAATTTCAGTTGCTTTCACACCTTCGTTGTGGAGAAACATGATGATTATTCGTTGTTCCACTTTGGTAGACACATTGCTGTCCGCCATTTTGTTTAAACAAATAATCGGTTGTCATGGCAACCGAATGAGTAATGCTGCATTTGCATGACAGGCAGTAGTTGCCATCCCATCAATGAAAGTTTAGATTTTTACAAAATTGAAATTTACAAAAAATAAATTCCAGGTCAAATTTGAACGCCCCTCGTAGTATAATTCATGAATAAGATGTTGTTATATTATGTTACAGTATTTGATTGTAAAATATACGAGCAACAAGAAATTAGTCCTCCCGAGGAAGGTACTGTAAAGTAGCGGAAGCCTTGAGATCATCTATTTTTACCTTTTTATCTCACTTTTAAACCCCTCCCCCCTACCCAATTCTTTAAATCGAAAATTTGATTTTCACGAACGTAGTATATAGAAAGTGTAAAAATAGCTCTATCTTTCGTTTCTCATTATTTCCGATCGAATGATATATCACATGCCAAATTTTGCCATAGTTCTAAAGATCAAGTAACCGCCACCCCCACAACTCCGTCCCCAATGGGACAATTTGGCCCAAACTTCATAGTAATGGAGATCTTGCTTAGAGAAACTGCATACCGAATTTCACTCCTTTATATGCATAAATACACGTACATCTTTTGGTCCTCACTAATTTCCACCCCCGAAACGCCGACCCCAGTGGACCAATCAAAACCAAACTAAATAGTGAAGGTTCACATGCCAATAGTTACTACATTCCGAATTTCGACCTTCTATCTCAAAAAATGCGGAAATTATGAAGGGGCCGGGCGGACAGACGGCTCCATTCTTCCGTCACTTAATATAATATCTTCGCAACACCCAGTCTCTTCTCGTTCAGAAAAGATCTCTAAGAAGTAGTAATCAACATATTATACGAGAAATTAATTATTATTAATCTCGTATAATTATTATTAATTATTATTAATCTCGTATAGAAATTAGTTGTTTTTTAATCAGATTGACGGATTCACGAAAGTGATAAGATTTGTTACAAAATTGCCAAAGAATGAGCGAATATATGTAAGCGGACGAGCGTAACGGAAGAATGCTCATTTTTTGTCATGAGGAATTAGTGGTAATCTCATTTTCATTGCTGTCAATGAAAAAACTTATTTTTAACTGCAGGTTGACAAGACCTGGAGAATGATACAATGCTCGTAACTTGATACATTACAGGGTGATTCTGAATGGTCTGTAAAAACTCTCAGGATATGTTCCATGGACCAAAAAAAGCAGAAAATATCAAATGAATATGGGCCCGAAAACGCTTTTTTCTAGAGTTATAACTGTTTGAAGGTGTCATGCAGTAGACGAAACAGGACACCTTGAAACAGTTATAACGCTAGAAAGCAACGTTTTCGACCCTTCTTATGAGAGTTTTGTAACGCGTGTTTCATTCTTTAGTTATGTTAGAAAACATGATGGAATTCATTTGGGAATGTTCCTGATGTTTGGACAAGGGGCAGTATTCCGAATATTGCGGTCAGAGATTATTTTGTACATTGTACCATAGCCATCATGATAATATAGCCTGCTCTTTGGCCTTCAAACGGTGTCCCCAAAAATGTAGACGAAAAAGGATAAAACCTAGCACCGCCTAGCGATAAAATTTAACATTGTTTCAATCGCTCATGCTGTTTATTTGTTAAAAATGTTAAAACTAAATAGAGATTACTTCATTTTTCACATAGAAAAGTGAAGTATTTTGTTATTTTTCAGTTAAAGTGTGAATGGACAGGCTTTCCATATCATTTTAGGCTATGAACCGACTGAAACTGTGATATTTTCTCGCTAAGTGGTGCTAGTTTTTATCCTTTTTCGTCTACATTTTTGGAGACAGTTTGAACAATGGAGAAAGGCTGATCAGGCAGGCTAGGTTATCATAGTGGCTATGATGATACTTATCATCAAACAATATAAGGATAGAACCACAATTCCACAAATGACTCCAGAGCCACGGATGTACATTTCGAAAACACTGTCTTCTGAATTCATGACTCCAGATTAAAATCTCAAAAAAAAAAATTAGTTAAGGCATCGTTATCCAACGATAAAAGGGTTTTAGCATCAAAATGTTACGAGCAGTAGCGGTTAGTGACTATAATAAGTGGAGGGGCATAAACACAAAATTTCAGGTTTTTAGGCCCTATTCGTACAAAACTTACAGCTTGATTTGTATTTGGAGCTTAGCGGCCCCTGCCGAGGCCTCAGAGGAGTATATCAATTTTCGTGTGTAATAGCTAAAATTTTAAGCAACACATTATAAATATAAAACATTCCAGGTTTCTGGATTTCTGGTTTTAAATTTATAGCTTGATTTGAAATTCAGGCCACAACTCCCCCGCCAAGAGACTTATAGAATTTTTAATATAGATTAGCTAAATTTTTAAATACCACCCTATGATTAAACAAAATTTCAGGACCGTAGGCCTTTCCGTTCAAATTTTATAGCTTCAATTGTATTTGAGGCCGCCAGCGGCCCCGAGGCCTATACCAGTCTCCTTGTATATTGTCTATAATTTTTAAATAACGCACTGTAAAAATATAAAACTTCAAGTTCTTAGGCCTTTTTATTATTTAAATGTTAGAGCTTATTTGTGATTTGGGCTTCAGGGCCCCTGTGGAAACCTAAGAGCCTTATACCAATTTTTCGTGTATATTAGCTAAGTTTTTTAGTAAACTGCTATAAGTATACAAATTTTCAGATTTCTAAGCCTATTCGTTCAAACATTATAGCTCTGTTTGTGTTTAGGGCCCCTGCCAGGGCCCCAGAGGACTATATAAGTTTTAGTGTATAAGAAGAAAAATTTTAAGTAACACACCATAAATATGCAAGAATTCATATTTCTGGACTTCCGGTTCAAAAGTTATAGCTTGATTTGTGAGTGGGGGCTCAGGGCCCACGTCGAGATCCAAGAGCCATGTACAAGTTTTTAGTGTATATTAGCTAATTTTTTAAGTAATTTTCTGTAAGTAAACAAAATTTCAGATTTCTAGACCTTTTCGTTTAAAATTTGTTTTATGTGTTTGGAACCTGTGGGGCTCTGCTGGGGCCTATATTGCTTTTTTTGTATATTTGCAATATTTTTTTAGTACCACACTAAGAATATACAAAGTTTCAGGTTCCTAAGCCTTTCCGTTCAAACGTTATAGCTTCAATTGTATTTGGTGCCTCGAGGCCCCTGGCGGGGTTCAAGAGGCTTATATCAGCTTTCTTCTATATTGGCTATACAGTGGTCGCCGCTTAATGTAGCCACCTTTAATATGGCCACCGGCTTTTTATGGCCACTCCAGCTCGGTCTGGAATTTTCTAACTGTTTCCTATGTAACAAATTTTCGCTTTATGTGGCCACACCCCGCTTAATATGGCCACTTTTTTCGGAGGTAGTTCACGAATTCTACTTTTTCATCTCATCTTACTCCGGATAAATGAACACTCCACTTATAATATCCACTTTTCATTTCCCTCTAAGCCAATGGGCACTGCTGCCCAAAATTAAAGATTGTACTGAAAGCTGCAAGTGAAGGGTTAAGCAGAAAGCGTAAGCGAAATGGAAAAGATGCTCAAGTTGAAGAAGGTCTTTTAAGTTGGTTTCAATATGTTAGAAACAGAAATGCTCCAGTGAACGGTCCTCTTATGTCATAATGCTGATGAAATTGCAAAGACAATAGGAAACACAGACTTTAAGGCAACTGAAGGCCGGTTTCATCGCTGGAATAAACACAATGGGCTAAGCTTCAAGAAACTTCATGGAAACGCTGATGATGCCCTTGTTTATTGCAACTTGGAGGGACAGAGAAAAAAGCTCCTCATCATTGTTAAGTCAGAATCTCCACGCTGCTTCAAAAACATAAAAACTTTCTTAAATCTTTACGAATCATCTATCAATGCATTGACGACATCAGAGATCTGGATTAATTGGCTAGCTCAATGTACAAGCATCTTAGAAGCGAAGACAAAAAATTGGTCTTCTAATTGACAACTGCAGCGCCCATGACATGGAAATCATACGGCTTCTACCCAACACAACTTCACTAATGCAGCCAAAGTTGTCAAAAAGACAGTAGACAATATTTTAAATAAAATATTTTGACAAGATGCTGTACGTGTATAAATGATTATTTAAGCAAACAAACTCGTCTATATGCAAGTACAAACACATGCTCGACTTGTTGGGTAAAAAATTAAGTACTTTTCGTAACCTCGCTTAAAACAGCCACCGGTTAATGTGGCCACTTAAGCATGGTCCCGACGTGGTCCCTACATCAAGTTTCTTGTATATTTGCTATATTTTTTTAGTACCACACAATAAATATACAAAATTTCAGGTTCCTAGTTCGTTCCTTGCAAATGTTATAACTTCAATTGTATTTGGGGCCTCGAGACCTCCGGCGGGGAGGCTTTTATGACTTTTTTTGTATATTGGTTTTATTTTTTTAGAACCGCACTACAAATTTACGAAATTTCAGGATTTTTGCCCTCTTTGTTCAAAAGATAAAAAAGGAACTATGAAATTCATACAAGTGGCCCCTGAGGGGCCCCGGGCCACCCAAGAGGATTCGCTAAACTTTTCGCACCGTCCTCTGTATAGAGCCTACGTGTGTAGAAAATTTCAAGCCTTTCAAAAGTTATGGCATCAAATATTACGAGCAGTAACGGGAGGATTCGCTATACTTCAAAAACAATTCTTTAAATTCTGACGTCAAACACTCAAGCTCTGACGTCATAATCTGTTCAAACGCAATGAAAACTCCATAGACATGAAAGAAAGTCAGTTGGGGAAACCACAAAAACACATGGTTTGGTCCACCCTAGAGGATTCGCTATATTTTTCGCTCCGTCTACTATGTATACGTGTGTAGAAAATTTCAAGCCTCTAGATCAATCCTTTCAAAAGTTATGGCGTGTGACATACATGTTACATACACCTGTACCGTCGTTAATAGAGTTTTAGATGATGCTAAAACCCTAAAAAGGTAGTTATTTGCGAAATATTTGAACCTTTTTAAAAGGAAAAGAG
>JAHWFO010008089.1:5742347-5816268 GCA_023313115.1 Rhysida immarginata
GGGGGGGGGGTCGACTTAAATTCGACGTCGGGATCTATTCAGGTAAATTTGGTATAGACAGAGAGATCCTTGACGATCTAAGGACTTATATCTGGAACAAAATCAGCCAGCATATCTCTTTGGGGAGGACGACCCCTTAAGATCTCCGACTTAATTCTACAACAATTAATCAAAGAAATGATTTTTACCTCAACAGACTGATTTCCTCTTCTATGAATGCTACCTCTTTATGACTGATATCTCTTCAACTATAAATTTAATGTTTTCACCTATGTATTTCTTCAAAAGCTGGTTAATTTTTCACCATAGGCTCGATGTTCTAGGAAACTTTAAATTGAATCAAAGAAAATGATCCGATATTTTAAGCTATGATTCTTGGATATGATTCTTATACCATTAAGGCCATTAGCAATGACTAACTAATGCGCAGCTTCATTCAGCAATTATGATAAGTGGAGCGAAGCGAACGAAGTGAACATTCCGGATAACCATCAAATTTTACATGGTGATAGCTCTGTTTGCTAAATGTCATAAGATATAGTTTGTTAAAATCGGTTATACCATTGTAGAATAACCACCGAAAAACCGTGTCTTCATAGAGTTACATTATAACGCCGTCACTATAATGAGATTGGTGTTTTCTTTGATTTTTTGCCGCAAGTACGTCAATAGATAGCCCTGAGGATAGCAAATGATTTCCGGGGATATCAAACTAAAATCAAGTCCACGCGGGAGAAGAGATCATGAAATCCCCATGCTAGAAAATATCCATTATGGACGATCATAAACGCCCAATGATGGAGATTCATGACTCCCCCCTCCCCCCCGTAGTGAATTTTTTTCTCAAAAAGTAAATCTATCTTTGAACGAGATGTTAGAGAGAGACCTTTCATCATAGCTAGAAATCACCAGACTTGCGAGTTCAACGAGAGATAGCATTAGGAAAACCTGTTGCCGCAATTCTTGCTATTCGCAACAATTCTACGGCTGCACCTGCGGATCGTGATGTTGCCCATGGCCTGCCACCAGTCCTCATAACATCGACAGGTTGTAGGGTAATATTAAGGTACAACCTTTGGACGCCCTTTGATTATGCAAAGGTATATCGGGGACTGTGTAGAACGTTTTATACGCCGATGGGGCGATCAAATTTGGATAGTCTGCAGGTATGTATCCTGGTTATGTTCGATAACTAAGTCAAGCCAAGTGTTTACAACGGATTTACTCAAAATGGCTAGCACCTACTGTACTCGTAAGCAGTTCCCATTACAGAAGGTGTGTGCCATCAGCATCCACAAATCACAAGGCATCTCTTAAGATAGGACTGTTGTCGACATTGGTGAGAGAGTTTGCTTTCGGCTTGACCTATGTTGCTCTCTTTAGGATCAGAACGTTTGAAGGATTGCTTATCAGTCTCGTTTTACATTAGAAACTCTTCTGAAAATCAACAAGAGCAAATGCTGGGACCAAAAGTGACGAGAGTAGCCAGACTAGATGGCTGGCTAAACTTCTAATTCAGATACGATCCGCGCACAGCAATGAAATGGCTGTTGTGATGTTCGTTTTCAGCTCAGCAATCGTGTGTGGACTATTCACATAAATCACATTTTTCAGATAACCTTATAGGAAGAAATCAGGGGGTGATAAATCTGGCGAGCGAAGAAGCCATAATCCCCGGAAAATAACGCGCTGCAGTATAACTTATAAAAAATATATCTAAAGTTTGTCTGATAAAACGAACCCGCTTTTGTATTCGCGAAAAAGGACGCCATTTGCAACATTTATTGTAATACCTAAAGTTTATCTGCTAAAAATAAAAGACAACATTTTTAATAATCTCTGTGATACTTTACTTTCATTTAAATTCTCAAACTGGTACTTTTACGAGCAGCCAAACTTTGATGTGCGCGACTTTAAACTCATCCTGTATTATTTGAAAAGATCGAAGAAAAAATTCTGCGACCTGGATACGAACTAGGAACCTCGTATGTCATATGCTAGGCGCCTTTACCATTCAAAATAATTTGGAATATTCAAATATAGGGTCATTAAAAATAACTCACCCAACTTAAAATGAGGTACATATCGAAGGAAACTGGAAATGTATATATTCATACTTATCTTTTGCTTGATCTGTTATCACTGTTAAATTCGAAAGCGTAATCATTGAAATGGGCAGTATACACTCACTGACCAATAAATTAGAAACATTCGTGAAACATATATAAATTTTTTCAATCCTTTTATACGTAAAACAGTTGCCGATCATGTGATTGAAGCGTGTACTTGTGCTGTCGAATGGAAATTCGCATTTATTGGCGATTTTTGATTAAAAAAAAGTGCACTTTCGAAAGGACGAAAAGGAATCTGCTCAAAACTTAATGGAATGTGAATGAAATGTAATAAAACGTCAGTTAAGACCATTAAAATAGAATTCCAAATTGTTTAACAAAAGCTTTTAAAATTCATTCAGAGGATTTAAGAGGATACGTACTTTGGTCTTTAGTAAGTTGGGTGAGTCTAATTAGCACAGGGAAAAAGAAGGACCGAACTAAATTCGAAAAGGGACTAATACAGGGTGTCTCAGAATTCATGGTACAAACTTCTAAGGGTGATAGGTAATGCTAACAGGAACAATGATTTCCTATGCCATTTTTGCCGTTAAGCCCTCTTGTGGGAGATAAACGCCACTAAAGGTGGGATTGCTGCCCCTGGAGAGTGGCTGTCGGAAGATCACAAGCTTGCTACTGTCCGATACCTCAACAAAAGCGGAATCTTCTGATACCAAAATCAGTGAATTTGTTGATGTTACATTTACTATTAAAGTTCACCCATCATTTCCAAATAAACAGAATATCATTTGACAGTATTATTAAAACATCTTTTTACTGCATCTCATGGAGCATTACAACATCACAGAGCGAGTGGATATGGTCCTCAACTAAGGAGAAGCAAGGTGCAGTAGACGTGCTGCTGCACGGCTGTATCGAGAGCGTTTTCCACAGCGACATGTACCACAGCACACCATCTTTGCCATATTGTACAACGTACGAAGGAGACTGGAACTATCAATGTCCATAGACCAGATGCAGTTCGCCCACGAATCTCTCGGACAGACCTACTGGACGACAAGATGCTTGAAGAGATTGGTGAGAATCTATCCACCAGTACACGAGCTGTGGCAGCAGTATGCTCAAGACTGTTTTGTAAGTGCTTAACATTCCCATTTCTCAGTAATGACATTTGTGCGCAATAAAATTATGTGAATTACAAAATACTGGAGACCAAAGTGCTTTTGTTTGTCTAGTATTGTAGACATAATTCTAATACTGTATTCCCCATTAAATTTTAATGTGCAACACGCAATTATCTTTTAATACAAATAAGCTTGTGATCTTCAAGTAGCCACCCTCCAGGGACAGCAATCCCACCTTTAGTGGCGTTTATCTCCCACAGGAGGGCTTAACGGCAAAAATGGCATAGGAAAACATTGTTCCTGTTAGCACTACCTATCACCCCTAGAAGTTTGTACCATGAATTCTGAGACGCCCTGTAGATTGAAACAAGGAAGCTGGTGATTTGATTCTTGAAAGCTGCGATGTCCAAAGCATTCTACCTTTGGAAAAATGATTCACAGTCTTTGGCTAAAATAATTTGTACGGAAAAACAGGACACGCATCTGTGCAACAATTGGCAAATGATTTTTTCCCAAGGCTGTTTCTGATCCATAGCGGGCAGAACCATGTCCCGGAAATTGATATGGATTCAAATCGGCAATCACATGTTTATACGGAAACCCGCGATATTTTCAAAGAACAGGAAGTTCATCTGCAGTGGTGTCTGTAACGTCGTCACTGGCCATGTGAATACAGGAGAAGGGTATGTGGTCTGGCGAATTACGATACACACTGGTTTGTACCAGAAAGTTGGCGGGAGTCTCATGAAGCAATAGATCTGACAAACGGCATCGTTGGCGCCATTTTCTTACTCTGACAACTAATAAAGATTTTCAACTCAAAATGATACAAGTTTAATAGTTTGTAATAGCGTCGAAATGTCGAATTTTGTGCTTGGATAGTATGCCTTTTCAAGACAACCTTGGCTTCTGGTGGCAAAATCGTCTTCTACTTGCATGGAACTATCTCCTTATATTCACTGAGGTCGGGTGCGTTACACGGGCTATCTGAACATTGCTGCATAACCAAGTCCATGCTGCAAATCTGCATTTTTGTCTTGGATGTGATGGCATTTTTATAGACGATAATGTTGTGCAGCAGTGGTTTAGCGAACACGAAGATCACTTGTGTCATTGACCCTGGCTGCCCTATAGCTCAGATCTCAACCTATTTCCTCTTCCAATAAATCCGCTAGAACTAAGGGAATGTCTGGTGAACGTCTGGTCTTCCATTGACTTACAAGTGCTTCAACACCTTATTGAGTCTATGCCAATCTGCATACATAATGTAATTTGGACCAAAGAGAGGCCTAATAAAATATTAAATAGATTTATGGCCTTTTGAATAACATTATACTGAGCATCTTGCAATAGGATGCCCATCGCTTGACTACGTGTTCGTGGCGTTATTTTGAGTAAAAGAGTTCCAATCAACTTGGGCCCTAATTTCATCGGTTTTTCAATAAAAAATATTATTAATGAATGCCTAGTCTTGGTTGGTTTGTTTAGTATTAACGTCCTTTTCAACTGCTATGGTCATTTCAGGACGGCGTTATAGGGACCGCAAATTTTGCCTTGCAAGGGTTCTTTAACGTGCAGCCGGCAAACGACTACACGGGACCAACGGCTTTACTTCCCTTCCGAAGGAAGTGCGTGATCTCAGAATTTCCCATGAAAATCCTCGTCGTCCTCGGCAGTACATTATGAATTGCAGTATATTATGAATTGTCATATTTGAAGCTCGAAATGACCACCATGTTTGTAGAGATATTGAAGTCCCGATATCCCAGCATGAGCAAAACTGAATCTTGCTGCTTTCATCTGAACAACAACATGGCGAACAGAAAGCGTAGCGTGTATTTGATGGAACTCTTCTCGACCACAATCCGACTCCTAAATATCTTGGAGTCACTTTAGATAAAACCCTAACTTATAAAAAGCATCTTACTAACACTGCCGCAAAACTAAAAACAAGAAATAATATTCTACAAAAAATAGCAAGATCAACATGGGGTGCATCTGCAGATTCTCTGAGGACTACAGCGCTTAGTCTTGTTTATTCTGTTGCTGAATATTGCGCCCCTGTGTGGATCAACAGCAGTCACACTAAATTAATTGATGTGCAGCTTAACTAATCTATGCGAATTATCTCGGGAACCATCAGATCAACACTTTTGCACTGGCTACCTGTTCTAAGCCATATTGAACCTCCAGATGTTCGTCGTTCTCGATCAGTACTCAAAGAATATGATAAAATAATTAACAACCCTGAGCTTCCTATACATGACGATTTTCCAATTGGGAAACGACGACTGAAATCCAGACATCCGCCCATGGCTACGGCAGAAAAACTTGTCAAATCCAACTATAATGCCAAGGACATCTGGCTAAAAAGATGGCTCCAAGATGCACCTCCTGAGTGGAATCAGGTTTTAGATGTAAATTCTCCTCCACATGGTTTTGGGCTACCTCGCCACATTTGGACAAAATTAAATAGAGTTCGCACAGGTCATGGGCGATACAATGACTTCTTTTTCAAGTGGGGAATATGTCAATCCCCCGTATGTGATTGCCACAATGGCAACCAAATAATTCGTCATATCACTACTGAATGTCCCATTCGCGCATACCCTGGACCCCTCTCTGATTTCATAGTACTTCCTTCAGAAGCAGTCCAATGGTTAAATGGGCTCGATGTCATGCTGTGATGTTCTGTAGTGCTTTGAATTTTGTAGCTGTATGCCTTTGTCTATATCTGTGTATTTTGTTAATGACTCTTTTTTTCACAAGCTGATGTAACGTTATTTATATTTTTATATTTTGATATTTTTATGTTTTATATTTTTATATGTACAGAGTGTGTAGCGCCATACGCTACAAAAAAAAAGTCCCGATATATCACCTAGAATGCCTGTTTTTCGGATTTTTCTTAGAATGGATAATCCCTTCGCTCTGTGTTGTATTGATTGAGTTATTATTTAACAAATTTGGAGTTATAATTTAACTTCTTGAGTTTGTTCTCCTTACCTACAAGTGTAATTATCCCGGGCAACGCTGGGTCCTCTGCTAGTTTTTAATACTTATCGAAGCGGGGCTAGAAGACTGAAAAAAAGATTCATACGGACCGCAAGTTAAAAATTATAATGCCTTTTAAGCTACTTGTGGCGCACATGTTAGATGATTCGGGCTGCACTGGAATGTGTGCCACAGAATACGTGCTGCCGAATCATATAGAGTCTACATTGTAGTGCATGTCTTCTGAGCTCGATTAAATGTTGATGCAACCTCTTAAAAAATCTTGTTGCAAAAAAATAAAAACTAATCAGAAGCTATTTACTGTTTAACTATGCCGTATGTTCGCCTGACCTACATGATCAATACGATTTCTATAGAAGCATATAGAACATTGTGTCAGTCATAATACTCACGTACATAATATCCTATTACAAGTCATACATGCTGGCCTCAGTTCTACTTAGTTGATTAGGGTGTTTCTTCTTTTATATCCGGTTTCGGATGCACACTTATTAAATAAATAAATAAATAAATAAATATCGTAAATCTGACTCATGCTTATCATCCATGTTCAAGAACTGCATTCATCTTGTGAAGAAAATATTAACACTTGTTCTATCCCTTCTAATCATATAATAGAAAGCTCGTCAGAATACCAAAGAAATTTTCTACCACCTTGGAATGTCAGAACAGGTACTAACATAAACGATACCAACATCGGAACGCTGCCAGAAACGGGATTTTTTTTTTAATTCACTCGAAACATTCTTAGGATGTTGGAATCGAGCGCTGGTTGACAGGTTGTCACAACCATGAAAAAATCCACTTTCTGAAGGGACCTTTATTTCTAAGTTTCAGGGTGTAAAGATATAGCGCTGCTGAAAATGCGAATGTGTTGTAAAGTATAAGTAGCTGAATGAAAAAAATAATTTCTAATCATAACATGTTATATTTTACACATCATCTCAATTATCGCCATATGATATTAATAATAACTACAATAAACACAAATTATTTAGCCATTTTTTAAAATTTGATATTACAGTAATAATAATAATACCATTCGCTTAAAGTTTAAAACATTTTTATTTTAATAAATTTTTATATATTTTTATCATTTACTTTGCACTTTTACAATTTTTAGTTATCCATTTCTTATAAATAAAGGAATAGGATTTTTGCTTAAATTGAGCGTCATATAAATAATTTCGTTTTGTATACGGCAGTAATAATTTATAATTTAAAAATGCTATGTAATTTAAAAATATATATGCGTATTTATAAAAAAATAATGTAAAGGCTTACATTATACGCATGGCTTTATATCTTTCTAATATTTTGCCCTTCGCCCTTCGTTTGAATCTATCTTGTATTGAAACCATTTCAAAATTAAAGTTTTCAATTTGCCATCTTTCAATTCTAACAAAGACACCGGAAACCACTGCTCCACAATAAAACAATTTAATAAATTAACAAACAAACAATAGCAATATAAAAGTACAATAATAATACAAACACGTATGTACATTTCAAGAGCTGCTAAGCCCTCTTCTTCAGCGTGTACAGAGAATTAAGTAGATGAGGATCCTTGGTGGAATATAATACTTTTAACCTGAAGGGACTCTTCTCTGGATGACTTAAGAGGTTCATGAGGCTTCTTTCCCATTCAATGTACCTCATTTGGTTTATTTTTTGGGCTAGCGTGTAAAGTGAGCTAGGCTCCTGGACCATGCATGTTAAAGGAAACATTTTTCAAATCGGTTCACTGGTTCGTGTTCTAGGGCACCAATTCATTTCAGTCGGCTCTCCATAAGTTGAAGGAACGATTGTTATACGAATTGCTTAATTATTTCGACCAAACAATTAGTTTTTCAAATTGTTGACGCCGGCTTAAAGAGATATAATAATAAAACATTATAAAAGCGTGTTTTGCAAAAAAACATTTTTTTCCTCTTATCTTGTTCACTACACAGATCGATTGTCGATTGTCGAAATCATTCTAACTTCGGTTCCCTTCTGTGCACGCTGAAGAAGAGGGCTTAGCTTTCTAAATGTATATACGAGTTTTGTATTATTATTGTACTTTTATATTGTATTATTTGTTAATGTTATTAAATTATTTTATTGTGGAACAGTGGTTTCCTGTGCCTTTGTTAGCATATCTTCTTGTCCACAGTATCTAGCTTATTTACTTTATGACATCTTTCAAGTTAAAAGATAATTTATACACACTGTCCAATGAATTAGAAACCTTAATATAAATTAATGCAAACATCATTCATAGTGTATTAATGCAATTTACGTGACAACGAATGTAATCAGAGAGCCTCTTCAATTATTAACGTAATGACTGGTGCATAGCAGTAATCGACAGGACTCATTCTGACAACAAGAAAAACGCAGGATCTTTCAGAGTTTGATAATAGATTTAATGTGGATTCCGTATTGCTGGTTTTACGATTTCAAAAACTGCCGGAACAGGAATTTAAACGGGGAGATCTCTTAAGTGTTTAGTGCATGGAAAAATAATCCACAGTACCGGTCTAACGAAGTAATTGCCATCCAAAAACGATATAAAACAAGGATCGACATCATCTGAAAACGCTTGTGAGGGAGAAACAGGACATTGAGACCTAGTTTCACCATTTATTCCTTCCTTAATATCAAGGGTACATAAAACATGCAACATGGCTTTGTACCGGATGTTTGCAATTAAAATTTCCCACTTCTACGTGGGCTGAGACCGCGTTATTGCACGGATAGTGAAGAAACTTTGTGTATATGCTAGCTTGGGGAAGAGAATTCCAACGGAAATTTATTAGTGCACAGGATTGCCATCTAGGAAAAGTGGTGCCTATGCAAAAACATAGGTGAAGTTCTATTATCAGAACAGCAGCAATAGTGCAACAGTAATGCGAGAATATCAGCGTGTGAAGGGATTGAAAACAGGACCCATGACGGAGAGGTTTGTGAAAGATGATGCATAAATTCAAAGAAACAGGGGTGATGTGACGTCTGGCTGTGGGGAACCTGAAGGATCGTTTTTACCATGGAGGCGTACGGACCTTGGCTGAACCGAACGCCAACATCATTCGTCTTGTTGCAATCATTTCATGAGAGACACTTCGTGCTACAGTTGAGCACGCGATCCTGCACTTCCAGCAAGTCATCGACGCAGAGAGTGGGCATATTGAACGGTCCCTCTAAGAGCATTCCAGTAAAGCAACTACCGCCTGTGTATGATCTTGCAGCACCACTTTTTCCACTGGTGGTACCCGTGTGCACTAATAAATTTTTCGTTAGAATTCTCTTCCCCGTGCTCTGCATAGCCTATACATAAAGTTTCATCACTATCCGTGCAATAACGCGGTCTGCAATCCGCGCAGAAGTGGGGAATTTTAATGGCCCTTTATTAAAGTGAGAAGCAAGCGAAGGTTACAGGGAGCTGAAATCGCAAAATAACACAGGGCTACTATAAATGATTCATTCGATTTCATAAAGCTGTTTGATGTAAACTCACAAAGTTTGCATCTTGATACCCCAGTTGGTAGCACGAGTACCGTGCCTTTACAAAATGTCAACCAAGTAGGAAAATGTGCGTTGAAATATGCATGTTGCAGTGCAGTGTACATTCAGAAGAGAGTATAGAAAAGAACCAACATGTAAAACTGAGCATTTTACGGTGATATCAGCTGACAGTGAGCATACATAGGCCAGAAGGGCACACATAGAACACTTATAGAGTGTAAGGAAAACCTGGTGAATTTACGGTTCTTTTCATGTATCAATTATATCTTCATCGAATGATTTACAGTAACCCTGTTAAACAACAGAGCTGCATGCTTCTGTTGGAATGTTGCAGTGCATGCTTAATTATGTCAAGTTTGCGATGTCTCTACGAACACAATGTTCTTTAGATGTCTCCAAAGCCAGAAGAGAGAGGATTAGGTTAGGTGAATGTCCTGGCCACATGGTTAGAAAGAGGACTGAAAATTCTTTCGTTTCCGAATTGAATCCGAAACAGCTGATTTATTGGAGTTGCTATAGGCGGGGAAGCCCCATATTGCATAAAAATTGAAGTGCTTTTACACTTCAGATCCATATCATTAGACATGGTTTGCATCGCTGCAAAGTTTTTAACAATATCTTCCGTCATCAAAGCGGCAAATGTCGTTGCTTCAAGAGCATTCATGCCAAATTTGAAGTCATTCTGGCCATTAGATTAGAAGGCTATAGAGCAAACTGAAATGTGAAGTCTTAGTATGCTCATCCTGTACTTCATTAACAAAGGTTGAAGCAAATAAATGCTATATAAAATATTTTTAAGATTAATTACCAATAGCTTCTTAAAATTGGTCTCCTTCGCAACAGCAACGGTGTTTTTGTATTGATAGGTGCTATGTTTTTATGAATTCCCACATGGGATTTCTTGCAAGACACGTTTGCTGTGGGATACCTCTAACGCTAGATTTCTTTGAAAAAGCTCGCAATGTACTGCTACATTTTTCTCGCGAGTAAATTTGCTACAAAGCTGAAGCTTCGCTTTAAAGCTCTAGTTAGAGGAATACACCTTTACACTTGCAGGTTTCAACCAGAACTGTTCAGTGTGTGCTAAGTAAATTTCCTACAATGAAATATATCAAGAGAAAATCAAGAACACTCCTGACGAAGCGACATAAGGATGCCAAAATTGCGTGGGCTCGCAAATATCTTGTGTATTGTAAATTGAGGGACGTCGTGGTGTTCAGCGATGAAAAAAAGTTTAAGTTAGACAACTGTGATGGCCCAAGTTATTACTGGCATGACATTCAGAACTGAACTTGAATGGTTATCAGAGCGGGTACAAGGTCATTTAAGGTGTGGGGAGCAATTGCAAAACAAGGTAAATCAGAACTAGTATTCATTGATGGATTAATGAACTCTACTAGTATCAACAGAGTTGGAGCAATATTTACTGCCATGCAGATCACATATCGGCACTGAAGACTGCATATATCAGCAAGGTAACGCTCTCATTAACAAATCATCCTCCACAATGAACTGGTTTTAAAAAAAGAAAGCCAAAGTTCTTCAGTAGCTTGCATTGATTCCCGACATTAATCCAATAGAGAATATCTGGGGGATGATGGTGCGTAATGACTACAAGGATGGTCGCCAGTATTCACACAAGCAGGATCTGAAAGGAGCTATTGACAAAAATTGGCAAAGCATACTATTAATGGTTGTGCTTTTTTTGCAATTGTTTTTGTACTTGAGCTTATAGTTTTGTTTTGTACCTAACTTTACCTTGCATTGTTGGTCATGAGATACCTCTTATTAAAATGCCCTGGCATCATTATGAATATCGATTAGAATCGATAATTATTATTTTTTCGACATCTGAGGTAGACAGTGACCTTCCTCTTGCTTTGGAGATCAAGTGTGCAAAATTTCATCAAGATCGGAATAAAACTGTAGATTTGTAAAAAAAAAAAAAAAAAAAAAAAAAAAACAAATCCACAAACATTCTTCTTTACTTGTTGAAATCCTACTTGGAGGAAACAGTTCTTCTGTGGGGACACTTAAAGACATTGGTATACGAGACACTAGAGGGATCCGATGAAGAGCTGGTAGCCAGAATCGCCTTAGCTGCGGACTAGATTCGCGAAGAACTTTTATAAAGCATGTATTCATGCCAGAGGGAGTCAATTTGAACAGGTAACACATTTGCATGTTTCATAAAAAACAAGTCACATTATTGTACTGAATGCAATGTGTTTTTGTTTTTATTACATGATTGACCATGATTTTGACGTGTTCCAGAAGCCTGGATTGAGCGGAATATTACGTCTACGCGACGTCCAACATTTTTTATCTCAAAAACAACAATGCCCCAGGCAAAAAAATGAAAGAGGGAAATGTTGCTTAGATTTGATCCCTATATCAAGCCCCCCCCCCCCCAAGTTTCTACACGTTATTCGAGAAAACCCTGTAGATATTTACATACATATATGATTCATAAAATAAATACTTTGATTATCAAAAGCTAGTATTTCTAGTATTTCATTAATTAATCCAAAAATTTTACTGCTCCTAATATTATGGGGGGGGGGTTCTAGAAATTTTTGGCGTCGACTACAAAGGTCATCCCGGGACACACACAAACATCCATGCCCACGGCGGGATTCGAACCCGCGGCCCCTAATATTATGGCAACCATTGTATACTATAGGACCGTCATATACAAGGTGATTATAATTAAAGTCCCTTTGTAAAAATGCTATAAAAAAACAACCATGAGTCCGAATGACTTCAAATTTGGACTGAGCATTCTTGAAGAAGGGGCATTTGATATGGATAAGAAAAAAAATAGTTCCAAAATTTATCACTAGATGGCGCTGTAAGCGGCATATTATGCCTAGGAGGATTTGTACTATGCAAATTGAAAGATACGCATGCGCATGAGACATTGCATGTGTTATAAAAACATCATGCCATAAACAACTCATGCCAAAGCCGTCGTATTTCAATTCAAAATGTCACTTCTAGCTGAATCCGCTTCCGTTATGCCGCTTACAGCGCCATCTAGTGATAAATTTTGGAACTATTTTTTTCTTATCCCATATCAAATGCCCCTTCTTCAAGAATGCTCAGTCCAAATTTGAAGTCATTCGGACTCATGGTTGTTTTTTTATAGCATTTTTACAAAGGGACTTTAATTATAATCACCTTGTACATGTACTATTTTTTCAATTAAATGAACATATGTTCTTTACTAACAGCAATTGAAATGAAATTTGGAAGTGATAATATGATGTTCTTGAATTATTTAAATTAAAATAATAATTTGGTCCACTCGTCATAGTATCTGACCCATGACTATCATCCCGTTCCTAGATATTAGGATAAATTCGTTTATCATATTTCTAGTGTAATCATTTCGTCTAACATATATCTTGTGTAATCAATACAATCTTGAATAAATAGATGTCCGAGTTTAAATATACTCAGTAAATTGTTTGAGAATAATTTCCACAATCGGTGCTCCAAAGAAGGGCTGTTGAGAACCAGCTGGTGTCATCGCCGATTTAGTTCCTGTTATGAACATCATTCTCCTTACTGAAGTTGTTCATGAAAAAAGAAAATAAAAATAGATAAAATTAAACTAAAAATATCCATGTCGAACACCGCTGCGCTCAGTTACAGAACATATTCCAAATTACATGTTTCAACATTATACCCTTGTCAGAAAAAAAACGCCCTCTGGATTTTATGATTGAAAGAGAACAATATTGGGATCTTAAATGGATCCCAATGATACTTGTAGATATTTAAATTCATAAAAGGATCTCGAATAGTGTAATTAATGATATTTTTCAGTAACACGATCCCAATGGTTTAAGAGAAAGGAATGACTATTGATCAACATTAGTCAATAAAGTTGAACTTAATGGTTTCATTCGTCTGATTTACAAATAGAAATTCTGTATATGTTTTTCTTAGTCGATACTGAGGAATTGTATACAAATAGCTTAAAGATAAAGTAAACAAGGGATTCGAAAAATAATTCCCCTTAAGTGATTGATCCATTTACGTAAATGTTGTTCCATTTAGTTAATGTAACGGAACAATACCCAATATAGTATAAGAAATAGATGACCTGCCCGTTTTATTGTTCTTACCTAATTGGCAACGCAGATCAACGATTTCGTAATTTATGACATGAGGATTTTTCATCAACCGTTTCCAAAGATAGCTTAACTTAGAGGAGGGCAATGGGACCCTCTTGACGCGTGGGTTTCATTCTTCATTTAATTTTTTTCTCTCTTTCTCTGCTCTTTTTTTTTATTCGCTTCTCCCTTCATCGTGGTCGGCTTCCATCGTCCCCTCCCTTCACCAGTCACCGGATACTCCCCGAGAGAGTGCGCCACAAGAGACAAGTGTTGCAGGACATGGCAAGGCCCTTAAAGCAATGGCTCGTAAGACACCGAGACAATCCATATCCTACCAAGGCCGAAAAAGTGTCATTGGCCCTAGGCTCGCAGATGACACTCGTACAGGTGAGTGATTTTTCAAAACTAATTAAGATAGGTTGCCACTGATGTCTTTTAACTGATTTAAAAACTGAATTTGGATTGTCAAAGGAGTAGAAAAAGAGTAAACACAGTGTTTTATGCATCGAAAATACATAGCTTAAATTGATTGTTCATAAATTTCATTCTATCAAGTGTGGAAATAGATTTTATCTTGAAAAGAAAAATCAGGATTTGAAATATTTTTAAAAACTCTATCTCGAAGAATTTATATTAAAAAACTTTATCTGAAAAACAAATTTTGTTAATGAGACCGTTAAGACGGTTCCAACAACATATTAATGAATTACGTTTCTTAATATCCAAAAACAAGAAAATAAGAAATAATACTTCAAAATAATGCAATTTGGAAAATTTTAATTAAATTCTACATATATTCGTAAGTGGGATTAAAGATGTATTTTCTAATTCAAATGTAATGATATTTATACTTAATTATTAAATTTCACTTTTTTATTTCTTTGAAATTTTCCATAACATAAAAAAATAGAAAATAAACCGACAAGCAGTAAATAGAGTTCCAGATTGTTGTATACTGCAGTTACAAACTCAAGTCATAAGTAAACAGTAATCTGAATTTTAAAAAAAAGAATACTTAAATCCTGTACACTGTTAATACGAGGTGTATATCTGTATTATACAGGGTGCATTGCTAAAACTGCATTTCATTACGAATTCCATTTTCATGTTTTCATCTTTGATGAGAGTCAGTCTGTATATAACTTTATTAGCTTATATACAAAGTGATTCACAATGAAAGTAGCAAACTTTAACAGCTTGTTGTGAAAGTCAGGTTGAGCAAAAAATATAATATGAACATAGATAGGCCATTCCAATTATTACAGAATTACAACAGAACATAGTTTTATTAGTGTTGCAGTAAATAGGTAAACAAACCATTTTACGATACGAACATTATAAGATGCATAACGGAATGTATACGATTTGGTATAACACGTGCTCAAAATGTACCCCTTGAGCATAAACACAAGCATGATACCTACAAATCGTCGAATCATAAACACGAACTATGGAATCGTTATTGAGAATTTTATTGGCAGCATCAATTATCCATAGCATTGATGTCAACGTTATAGACTAGCTGTTTTAGATGACTCCAAAATAATCATTTAAAGAAAATGACTACAAAATAATCATGAAACCTCCAAGACCAATCCATCTGTTGGAGTACGAGTGACTCATAATGCATATGCGTAGTCATTCTATTATGCGTCTTCCATAGAGTGAGCTGGGGCGCCATCGTACTGTAACCACATTTGTTGCTGACTGTGAAGTGAATTTTAATATGTTTTTAATGGTAACTACGTGTAAGGATATACTTCAAAAATTTGATCTCTTATATATCTGTAACAAAGTGAAATAGAACCTATATTCATGTATCAGTTTTCACTTAAAATGAATTTCCCAACAAAATGCAGAAGTTTATTATAGTCATTGTGAATCACTTGTACACTATCTACCCAAAAGTGATCGGACACTTTCCATTTTAGACGTTTTGTCGAATATCTAGAAAAATACTTGACGAATTATCCTGAAACTTCAAGGGTGTAAAGAGCATGTTACACATCTCATGTATTTTAGCGAAGGTTTTGTCCCGAAGCCAAATAGGAGACCAGCAAGAAAGTGAAACAAAAAAAATGTTTGAGATCAGCCTGAAAAAAATAATGCTTGAAATGCGTTGTAGCTGTAGCATATGATTGAGAGGCTTCTTTTACTTATATGTGTTTATTTGTATGAGAACAGCACGTATATTCATGGAGATATGAATTTCTTTAAAAAAATCGAAATGTTTTCGTAAGTTTTTTGTTTATAACATGCAGGGTTTTCAAGCCAATGTAATGCCATTCTCAGGAAACTTGACAAACTACAATAGAGACAACACCCCGACAATCAGAATATAAAAATATTAAATATTTGATGAAATATGAGCATTTTAACTGCGCTTGCGCAAGCGTTACCAAAATGTCTTTTGCATAATTTATTAGCCAAATGTATAGGGATACTCTAATAACAAGCCCAAGCAAATATCATGAAAATTCAGAAAGATATCGTCGACAGAATGAGTTCAATTCCAGTTTCTTTCAAGAATAAACAAAATCATAAGGGGTTTTCTCCAAATTTTTATTTTTGGATCGGACAGCAGTATCAACTTCTCCTTATGCCGATATGCAGTCAATATGTCTATACGAAGTCAATTTGAAGGCATATTGCCTTCATATCAGCGTAAGGAGAAGAAAGTGTCCTATTACTTTTGGGTAGATATTGCATATTCAAACTAGATAATAAAATTTCGACTATATTATTGTCGAACACTAGCTATTAATATTTTCAAAACCAAAATCGTAAAAAAGGCTGCCTTATACAGTTCATTATTACGTAACACAGGCCAATGACGAAATTACTATTTGAATAAATTTGGTTTATTATTGTGATTTTTTGTGTGCTGAATCCGAATCTGCTTTTATATTTTCCCTATTACGTCATGTTTCTAAGTTAAGGAGTGCAAGCGTGACGTCAATCCTGGGTGCTCTTCAGTCACATGACTCGAATTGGTTCCAAACAAGTCTTCTCGCTTAGGGATTTAACATTGGTTCCAACGTAGAGATGGAATAAAATCGCATTGTATAAACCTACTTTTCATAACACTTATAAGATGTGAAATTGTTGAGTTCTTCACTGCTCAAGAGGTCGGCTAGGAGGGCTAGAGCGTAGGCTTTCTAGTTCTCGAGTCTGCCTGGTCGTAGGTTCGAATCTCGTCGTGGGCATGGATGTTTGTGTTTGTCCCGGGCTGCGTACAGATATAATTTTTGTAAAAGGCGCAAAATGACCTTAGTAGTCGATGCCAAAATTTCTAATAAACCAACCAACCACTGCTCAAGAAGGAGCCAAAACAGCGATTTACACAGCTATCGTTTTCCAAAAGAAAGAAAGATCCGCGAACGATGGCATTCTTTCATTAAGCGATTAGAAGTGGTTAAAAAGTGTTCTAATATTTATTTATAAATTATGTAACGGTATTAAATGTCTTAATATAATATAAATTCTACAAATTCACATAATAATTTAGGAGATGTCATTTTACTGGGGCCCCCCCCCCCGTTTCAACATTACTAGTACGTATATTGCGTGGTTCCAATGTTTCTAACCAGCGATCCCATTTCCTAGGCTCTCGGCCCTTTCATCGCGCAAATGACGTCAGCTGTGACGTAGTCACTTGCACTCCCTAATTTATAGAGACTGAAATATTAAAGTAATGGGTGTGAAGAGAAACGGCTCCAATGTATCCATACCTTTGGTCCGCAAGGAAATTTATCAGGTCCAAGCTCTGAATAATTTAAAATGTTTCATTGAAAAACAAGAAATCTGTGGGTGATAGGAAAAAAAAACTGAGGCCAGATACGGATTCAACACACAAATAAAACATAAGAATCAGTTCTTAACGTTAAAAACGTTTTTAAAAAGTTATAAAATTAAACATATGATGTATGGCATAAGATAAATACCCTTATTAACCATTCTTGAGTTATTTCCCAAATTTACTGTATATAATTTAATTGATTTCATTCATTTAAATGCCATTCGTATAAATGCTTTTATATAATTATTACGCATATAAATGAGAAGTACTAATAATGCATATAAAATTCCTCTGTTAATATTTTTCCATAGAACTAAAAGATAATGAGGACATTAAATAACAAACGATTCCATATATGCTAACAAAATTTAGATTTTATTTTGCCTCATCCATTGGCCACTTTATCTTAAAATATCATTTAAACATCCGTTTTATTTCATTATTTGTAAAGATCTACTCCACGTTAATTTGCAAATTTAAAAAGAAAAAAAATCTTTGAAAAAGAGAAATAAGATAAACGTTCATTCATTATATTCTACAATATCTTTCTCCGAAAAACTTCAGAGAGAGATTTCCTCAAAACTTTAAAATTTTTAAAATTTATTGATCGCTTTGATTATAGACTAAATTGTAACTGCAATTTTAGTATTATAATTTGGAAACTACACCTGATCGGCCTCGGTGGCTCAGTGGTTGCGTGATCGCCTTTGATGCCCGAGTACGCGGATTCGATCCTGGCCGAGGACGACGAGGATTTTTCAGGGGGAAATCCTGAGATCACGCACTTCCTTCGGAAGGGAAGTAAAGCCGTTGGTCCCGTGGAGTCGTTTGCCGACTGTACGTTAAAGAACCTTTGCGATGCAAAATTTGCGGCCCCTATAACGCCGTCCTGAAATGACAATGGCAGTTGAAAAGGACGTTAATACCAAACAAACCAAACCAAACTACACCTGTAGGGGAAAGTGGGACAAGATGGACCTGCGAGGCAAGATGGACTACATGGATATTTCTGTTAAGTTCTGCCAAATTGGCAATTTTCGTAACTATCCTCTTCATGTCATGTGCCCTTGCATATCCTGTTTGTTGCATCCTGTTTCGAAGAAGATACACTGAACGGACAGCTGACTGAACGATTTTGTCGTGCTATGATCTATTTAGTCAACAATCTTATTGTCATAAGAGAAAATAGTTGTAAATTCGAAGGGCCTACCATGTCTGATAAAAAGATGATGTACCTTTAATTAAGCTATCGAACCTTAATGTAGACACAGGGGATCGAGTTGTATCGTGCATACAAATAATGCATTCGGTGTGGGGCCACATGGTCCAACTCGGCGGGGTCAAAACGGACAAATGGGCCGTTCCGTCCCCACCAGATAATATATGGAATGACATTCTCTATTGATAGACTTGATGTTTACTTTTCATTTCTGTGTTTTTTGGTTAGATTAGGGAATTGTACGATATTATCAGAAGAAATCAAGTTATCAGCAAATAGCCTAAAAGTGAAATGATTTAAAAGGGCCTTGGAAACTGTAAACTTTGGGCGCATGACAACTGTGCAGAGAAAAAGAACAAAAATTTCATTTGTCGAACAAGCAAAAAGCGATGATCCGTTGTGCCCCATCCCTGGGGCAAAATGATCAAAAAGCATCTGTTTTAGTTTTATTTTTCTTTTCAATCTCTGTGTTCAGATATTTCTGTTGTCTTTTTATCATATTAAACAATAATAGTTCTTCATAAAAATAATAAAAAGATGAAAGTATTCCAATGGTTTTTTCTTGGAATTAAACAGTCATTAACCTTAGCAGGTCCGTCTTGCCCCGCTTTCCCACGACAAAAGTAATTTTACTTTGAATGAATGATTTCCAAGACAAATATTTAAACAAAAGAACAAACTCGACAAAGTCAATAAGCTAAAAGTGCTATAGAAATATTGTAATCTGTGACAAAGTTATATTATTAAAGTAAAGGGTCGATTATTCGAATCTCGATTATCCGAATCTTTCTGTTAACTGAAATCCGATCGCCAATTAGGTTTATCTTTCTGCCCGTTTAAAACGAAAAAAATGTATGATACAGCTGCCTATCACGAGGACTTAAGCAACCTATGGACCAAGGCGTGTTCGTATCCTTTTATCAGTTGATGAGGAAATTGTAGATGGGTGTTCCTTCCATAATTTTGAAAAATATTTAACAGTAAAAAACTGGTGTTAAAGACAGGTAAATGAAGCATGATAAAGCCATTCGAGTATACGACAAGCTAAATTGTCGTTTAAACCAGCGTAATAGTATGTAATAATATGTACAGCGTTGTCAGAGTTATTCAAAAAGGATGGTGCAATGATGCAAAAGTTAAAGCTAATTTTTTTATTGAACTGACATAGAAAAATCATATTGGTATGAAACGATGAAGAACTTACAAAATTACAGGTGTGTGTCTGTGTGGTTTGCGACCACCTGAACGCCACCCTATCGGGATACTGGATCAGCTGCGCCGAAAAACATGATTTGCTAATCCCGTTCTGACCTCCGCGATCACCTAACTTACCATTTGTGGAGATACGTCAAGGATGTTCCCCTTACCACAAGAACTGGACGTTTTGAAGGAACGCATCTCTGGTGCAGTGCAACTGAAAACCTAGGATATGTTGAGACGTGTTTTGGAAGAAATGGACTACGATTTAGACTTTTGCCATGTCACCGATAGTGCTCATATTCAACATGAAATTCCTATGAAGTTCTATCTTTTCATATCAATATGGTTGTTGTATGTCAGTTCAATAAAAAATAACTCAACTTTATTTTTGCACCATCCTTTTTTAATAACCCTGCATATACTATATTATGGAATTTATGAAAACTTAATTAAGTAATTAATTGTTTATGTTTAGTTTTTTTATAATATTAAACAATTCATATTACAGTTTTTAAGGGGTAACTCCGTTCGGTCGACTCTCAATCGGTCGACTCGCATTCGGTCGAATCCCAATCGGTCGACTCGCAATCGGTCGACTGTCAATTAGTTGTCAATGGGCCGATAGGGTTGGTTTGTCAGCATTACTTCCCCCATTTCATGAATGACCTCAGCCGAACCCACCTACCCCTTTCTGGTCTGGAAACGCTTCCGGGTTGGGAAAGAAACAAGCATGAGAAAGGAAACAGAAACATATCGTCGATTGCTCAGGATATTTCAAGATAAAGCAAACAATCTTGGTTTGAACTTTAATCCATCCAATATTCAAATGGGCTTCGAACAATCCATGATCACGGCAGTTAGGACCATCTTTCCCAACGTTAACATTCACGGATGCTACTTTCATTATACTCAGTGCTTATGGCGGAAGCTGGACAATCTTGGTCTACGGGAAGAATACCACAATGAGAGTCAGGAACTGAAGAACACATTTAAGCGGATGTGCGCCTTGGCTCTAATGCCATTACCAAATATTGAACGACTTTTAGATTATTTCGTCGAAAATTGGATTGATGAAAATAGCCGTTTTCCACGAGAATTATGGAACCATTACAAAAATTTTGGAAAATTTTTTTAGGAATTTATAACGTAATATATTATAAATAAAGTGAAATGGCGGAATGCTACATTCGCACAGTCCTACGCTTGGCCATGAAATGGATTCAAAATTGAACTTTTTTTTCCATTTTTGGGGATAGTTTTTAATACCTTAACCGTTCAAAAAATGGCTCATCGCAGCCAAACAATTTCTTTATAAAAAATGTTTGTCTCAATAAGAGTAAACTGGTCATGTTTTTAATGTGTTTGGGTCGCTAAAATGAATGAAGTCGGGGAGGGGGGGGGGGGGTAATGACTCCAAAGTGGCTCATCAAGCCAAGTCAGTTACTTACAAAAAATATTCGCCTTAATAAGGAGTTTCCACATGCCAAGTTTTTTCAGTTTGGTTCGCTTGTATGAACATTATAGTCATTTTTCATTTTTAGAAAATTATCTCTAACTAGGCTTAACCATGTATCATAAAAATACGTCAAGGCACAGTTTATGGTACCCTCTAAGTATGTATTAATTTCATTTGATTCTGCTTGTTGCCGTTTCGGAGGAGATAGCTACACAAAATTGGTCTTATACGCACAAAATTTTTCAAAATTTCAACATATCTTTTCGAATCATGGGCCTTCGATTCAGATAAGAAAGGTGGGTGCTGGGGGAGGTTATTCACGAAAGGGGGGATTTAATGCCGACAAACTAACCCTATCGGCCCATTGAAAGTCGACCGATTGCGCGTCGACCGAATGGGAGTCGACCGATTGCGAGTCGACCGAATGCGAGTCGACCGAATGGAGTATAACCGTTTTTAATTGTGACATATGTACAGATATTTCCTTCTTTAAGTGTAGATTCCTAATTCTGACAGCTATTTTCAATGTTCTCGATTATCCGAAGTTGATCTGGTCCAATTCGATTCGGTTAATCGAGGCTTTAATAAGATTGACTACAGTATTTTTAAAATCTCAGAATATATTCTGTAAATGTAACATAAAATTTCTTACAGGATTATTTACAGTCTTATAAATAATAAGATGATTGTTCGGGGCTTATTTAAGAATGTTAGTGGAAATCTTTAAACTTCATTTTAAAGATACAAACAACTTTCACCTTCACTACGTTCGAATAAACAAAATGATACTGACGGCTTAACCATCGTGTTTTAATTTTATGTCCCGTAATAAATTATGCTAGCATTTGTTAAGTTTATGCTAACTCTCGGCTTAATTAGTGAGCATAAACTGCAACAACGAAAGAGAATAAACAAATTAAAAAAAGGTTTCCTTTCCCTTATATGGTTTCCCCTTTCTCCTTCTCTTTCTCTGTTCCGATCTTATTTGGTGTTGAAAGGGTGTCATACACCAATAAAGTTTTAATTCTTCCCGGTCGTTTTGGTTTCACAGGCGAACAGTTTTTGGTTCCGTAGGTGTCCAATTGGTTCGCCAATGCGAGACGGCGCCTCAAGAACACGGTGCGAGAGCAGCACGATATTAGCACAATGAGCTGGTCCAAAAGGATCCGCCTCTACAACAGTCACGTGGAAGGCAACGCCGAGCTGCTCAGCATCTCCTCCAATGACAGCATCTGGGATTCCGACTCCGACAACGAGGCTTCATCGCCTTCAGGTGAAAAAAATTACCTTTGACATTATTATGGTAGCACTTCCTACTAATTAATATTATTAATTTAATAAATATTTTAATCAAATTAATAAACCTTTATATAAAGTTCTAATTATATTCAATAATCTCATCTTATGTCAAAAGATTGCATGTGCAATTGTCTTCACTTATGCACAGGCAAATCATAAACATATCTTATATTCACAGTTTCCGTTAACGAATTGACAGCAAATCTTGCAAATATTCCAAGAAAGGGTTTTAGCTGCGACAAAGCGTTCATCACGTGCGCGTGCTCATGTCAATAATGCTTAAAAGATGAACAGAAAGCAACAGTGTATTCATTCTTGACGAATCGATTGTACAATAGGCCATGTCTTGCTATTCTTTAATCACTGACATATGTACAAACAAACATATGTACATGTCTTGATATTATTTAGCACGTGAATTCGACTTGAAGGGTTCACGAAAAAGTCTGAAAAGTTGATACAGCCAGCTAAGACCTTCATGTCATATTTCAGTCATGAAAACAGAATTTGAAAAGGTTAATTCATTTTCAAGTTATCGTTCAAACGGCCGGCCGGATAAACGTACAGACCAAACGTGCATTCTTATGAGTAACGTTTTGCTAAAGCTACTGATAAATGCGCAATTTATCACTCAGCTTTTAAAGTAACATTCAGGGATGTGGAAATTTTATGTTTTAGGATGCGAAGTTCGTTGAAAACTTTCAAACCTGACGTTTTGTTGTTTTTGTGCGACGGTGTTAAAAGCTTTGTATTTATCTTATTATTTTCTAGAATATTCAGTTTCAAGTCATTTACTAGGAGCTTTAGGTAAAAGCTACTTAAACGAATGCACGCTTAGTCTATACGTTTATTCGGCCGTCCACCGTTTGCACGAGAACTTGAAAACTGATTTACTTTTTCAAATTCTGCTTTAGAAATATGATCATCAAGGTCTTAACTCGGTTGCATCAACTTTTCAAGCTTTTACGTGGACCCCTTCAAGTCGATTGCACGTGCTAAAACAGTGACCGTAAAGAAGTTATATAACAATCGATTCGTCAAGAATGAATACTGTTGTTTTTATTTATCATTTGTCGCAGCTAAAGCTCTTTCTTGGAAATGTTAACGAGATTTTATTTATGCTGAATATTCAGTTTTAAGTCAGTAATACTGATGATTTCAATATTTAGACAGTGTCTAACAATTAAAATTAGAACTTTAATTGGACACGCCCAGTTCATCTTTCGTTAGAAATTAGAAATACATGTATTGTATTGGACAGAGTATTGTTTAAGATTACATTTTGATAGACCATGAAATTTTAAAATTTATATTTTATATCGAGCATTGCCATTTTTATATTTTCTGTTTGCAAATTAAATGAGCCAATCATTTCTTAATGTCTCCTCACGCACGAAAATCTCCTTGGTGTAGAAAATTAGCTGAATATACTTGGAGATGATGAAATAGTAACAGGTAATCTTACAATATAAAAAGAGTCGGAGCCGAAGTTAAAGTCGCAATTTTGTTTTTAGAACCCACAACACTGTTAACATTAGTAGCAATGATTTCGTAAAGCTAAAAGTATCTACATACTAATTATCTCCTTATTAATTACTGCATTCGGATATCGTTCTGGGTTCATTCGAAAGTCTTTGAAAGTCGTCTCGTTCCTAATTCGCAATAACGAAATACTATTGTTTAAGAAATTGCTTCAGCCATTCAGGTTACCTTGGTTTGAAAATTAAAAATGATTATTTATAAATTATTTTTGTCAGTTTAGTATTATAATTTCAAGATGAGTGCAGCCTTACTTTTATAATTAAAGGAGGCTGACATTTTTGGCAGAGTGGGACTGAACTGTTTTTCAAAGATAATTTCAGCGAAAATTAAGATTATAAGAAGTTAAAACAAGCACCTTACGTAGGGAATGAAGGAGAAAGAATTAAATAATAATAAATGGGAAATAATGACTACAAAATTAACGTTAGTTACAAAGAATTTTATACATCAAAAAATTTTTGCTATTCGTCGCACACGAATAACAATTAGGACGATTAAATTTTCGATTAACGTAAAGTTTCATTCTATCATGGTCTTTCTGTGCACAGGTCCTATTCAATTGGGCTATTGTCAAGGACACACTATAGATGGCGTTAAAAACGACCGAGGAATAGCACAGTTTTACCCTACAGGAACCATGGAAAAAATTATTTTTTCTTCCTTAAACACATTAATAATTTTTAGAAACAATAGTATAATTCAGTAACTATAAATATATTAACATTAAATTGATATAAATTTAAAATTTTTTAAATAATTATTTTTTTAATGGTAATAACATTATTAGAGTTTTGTAGCATTGATTAAATTTATTATCAATTAATTTTTATTTACATTTTATTTTTTGAGGCTTCCTTTACATAATTTATAATGATGGAAAGTAAATAAAATAAACTTTAAAAAATGCAAATGTTTAAGAATTCACCAAGTGGTTGAAATATGAAATGTAGACTGCTTAGGTGGCGAAGAGGCTAGCATGCTGACTTCTGAGTCGCTTGGTCGCGTGTTCGAGTCCCGCTTAGGGGATGGGCATTTGTATTTTTCCGTTATTAATAAAAGCTTACTTTCTTTATCCACTTATCAGTCACACGATTAAATTCGTTTAGGCTGAAAAGAAGAAGAAATGTGAGATTTTGACAAATTATTATATGAATTGAAGATCTACAAATGAAAATCAGCCTGTCTTCTAATAACTGGCCAACATTTCAAATTTCAATCATTATTTACATATTTACTAAAATTTGTGAACTCATCAAACGTATATTACTTTAAATTTATTTCGTTTAATTTCAATCCTTACACGTTATGTAAAGGAGAATTACTTAAGAGCCTACTGAAGAGTCGCAGCTATCGCCATCTAGCGGACAATATTGTCTACGGAACAAACTTTAACCTAGAGAACAATAGCCGTGCACAGACCAGGGAATAGAAAGACCATGATTCTATTAAGATAACATGAAATCTCAAGTAGATGCCGCAATAAGCCAATTTTTATTTATTTCTTTATTTATAAAACCGACTACAACTGTTTTTAAAAATTTATCTTTTCTCTAAAAACATATAATATTCCTCTCTTTAAGCCTCAATTTTCATGCCTACATAAAAAAATTCTTAGGCTATACATACGGCGGCGGACTGCCTATTTAAGACTTTTAGTGATTACAGAACTTTTAAAGTTCTGTTTACACTCTAGTTGAAAAGTTCTAATCTTCCGTTACTGAGACAAATGTATGAATCATACAGTAATGATTATATGTACGCTATAATATACACATGATCTTTCTAAATATCTGTTGAAATTTTTTAAACATTTTACTGGAAATAATGATGAAACATATATTTTGAGCCGCAAATGCTTTCTTTTCGAGGTACAGCTGCAGTATAGGTTTGGTTTGGTTTGTTTGGTATTAACGTCCTTTTCAACTGCTATGGTCATTTCAGGACGGCGTTATAGGGGCCGCAAATTTTGCCTCGCAAGGGTTCTTTAACGTGCAGCCGGCAAACGACTACACGGGACCAACGGCTTTACTTCCCTTCCGAAGGAAGTGCGTGATCTCAGGATTTCCCCCTGAAAAATCCTCGTCGTCCTCGGCCGGGATCGAACCCGCGTCCTCGAGCATCAGATGCAGTATAGGATTTACAAACTTTACTAAGCGATTCGAAATTTGAGTATGTAAAGTTGATTCATTTGAGGATCTGACGACCTTTTGAACATAAGATCGATCTTTAAGTTCTTATAATGTCTGGTATAACAGTGAAACGATAATAGTAGCATGAAGACACATTCCCGCAGAGACACCCAAACAAATTTAACCAACCCATATTGTATTTCGTGGATTCTCCCCACAGTACCAAATCCGAGATGGCACAACCACAGGCTATAAACCAAAAATTAACTATTACACAATGCATAAAATTCATTTATCACGGGCTTTATTCTTATAATTAATTTGCATCAATGATACTTAATGAAAAAATTGTCACATAATAATATTGGTCATAAATAGTATAATATTCATTGAACTAGCATTAAAAAACATTATTTTTTATGCTGAGATTTTAATAACTTAGCTCAACGCCTGTTCAGTTTATATGTTTTCAAACTTGCTAACCATATCAATTTTCATGGGACCTTTTCTCTATTGGATATTTAGCAAATAGAGTAGAATTTTACTTGATACTCTTTGTAAATCATATTCTAGGATACTCCTACGTGAAAATGAAGTTACTGTAAGCTATAAAACCTATAAGTTATAAAAAAAAATTGGACAAAAGTTTCAAGTTTAGCCCTGTTATTCATTTCTGTGGAGAGACCATCCCGGCAAACGTACCCAAAAATTCTAGTTATATAGAAAATTTCAAATATGATACGCTGTTATCATTTTTGCTTTTCTTGTTTACCCCGGGTTCTATTCATTATGGACGGTCTTCTCCGTAATGCTAAAGATGAGCGCAATATAAATTCTTGTTTGCTCTAAATTAATATCTTGCTCTTTCTGTATCTCTCAAAATCTAATTAAGCTTGGATATGTGAATGAGTGTGTTGATCATTTGCTTAATAAGTGGCATCTCTCTGTTTTACTAGAAAATAAAATAAATGGTTTAGATCCTGTTAAAGGGTGTAATTTTTTTCCATATAAAGATAATTTTTTTTAAATGTATGGATGCCTGGGTGTTTTGGGAGGATGGTGTCATTGAAGAGAAATGATTTCGTTTGATGACTGGAGAGAACAGTTCGCAATAGACAATGTTAGCAGCTTTAAGACATAAGCAAAATTAGGTAACAAAAAATCATTTAAGTAACAAGATCACATTTTGTCCCCAAAAGGTTTTCCAGTCCTCGAGTCAATTCGATTGTGTTTCGAATCTCATTATGTTTGAATTTAAGTGCTTGAAAATAAGCCTGGGCTTGTGAAAAGATTTAGTCATCTGAGAAGGCATAAATTGTCTCTAGTCAAAGCACTCAAACAAACAAACGCCAAACGAACCAATAATAACAAAACGGCAGTCGTAAACCTGAATTTCAAGAATAACTCGTGACATTATGATCATTTGTTGATGGCGACGACTCATCTCCAGAATTTTTTTTCTGAAAATCCAAAAGTGCTCCCAGTGTTCTTAAAAAGTAATTGCCCTAAGCAGAGAAGAGTATTAAATAGAAATGCAATAATTAGAAGTTGTTCAGTTAAAATTAACGAGCTAAAATTATAGTTACACTCACAAGAAAAATCCTGACGAAGCAGCAACAAAAAATTAAAAGAAGAGCTATATTTAAAAGTCTATAATTAATAATAAAAATTGCCTTTTATGTATGAATAAATTCCATATTGGGATCATGACTAATATTTAACGTTTATTGATTTAAATAAGTTAAAAGAGATATATAAAAACAAGCAAGTTAACTCTTCATTTTCTAATTTAAACTTTAGCTTTCCAAGTTCCGATTGGAAAAAAAAATAATATCATAAACATTAAACTGTTAAAATTTCTTAGCACTTAAAAATCTCTTTGTAAACTTGTAAAATTAATGTCGTTTACCAAAATAGTAAGAAATTTTAATAACTTTCAATCTTGTTTGCTAATTAACCTTATATGAAAAATGATAATTTAGAAAGGTATGGCTCTCATTTGAGAAGTTAGGGTATTCAGCTTTTAAAGAATAGATCTTCATAGGAATTTATTTTAAAAGGGGAGGGGATCAATAATTCTAACTGAATGAAATTTGAAATTACAATTTAATTTTTCTCTAAAGATATAGAAAAAACAAACAAAGAAAAATATTACATATATGGCTTTCAATTTTTTTAAGAGTAAAGAATAAGAATCTAATAAACCTTGGATACTCTCGTGAGAGGAGGAAACAAAAAAACTGCATCATCACTTTCCCACAGTGATTTTCAATGTACATATATTTTTTCAATGACCATTAAATATCGTTGTGGACACATGGTGATCCGATTTGCTTCCTTCTTTCAATTTTTTGTTCTTTTCGCTATAAGAATGTTTTTTCATTCCACTTTTTTATTTAAATTTTTTTTAAACATATGTCTACTCTAAAAAATTCCTTTACATTGGTTTATTCTGTAAACAATTTGAAAGTTAATGAATCCATGCAATAAAATTTTATAAAAACAGAATAGTTTTCAGAAACCCCTCATATCGGGATATTTTGATTTACGTATTTAGCGCTTTTGAAGTTGAAAGGAGTGAAAAGATTAAAAAATACCTTACTGATTTTCATCTTTTAAAAAATTATCTTTAGCCCATGGTTATAATGTTGTGTTTGATTGTGTTAACAACCAATGGAACGTGCAGACGGACGCTTAATTGTTCCTTAAATTTGTGCCCTGGCGGTCTTTTTTTTTCAGAAATAGATAAAATAAAATACGAAACAATAAAACTAAATTTCTAAATGTCTACCTTTCTTAAGAAAAAAAACACTATAGCTTTACCTTATACTCGTACACATTATTGGGCTGAAGAAGTTATTTTTTTTAAATTTTATTTCCGTCTGAAGATAAATTTTGCTGAGATAATATTTCCTTTCACGGGCTACTAAAACAATTTGCAGTGAAATTTATTCTTATACATGTATATTTATGAAATATATGGCATATGGCGTTGGTTCTAATTTACGAGGGGCGATTGATAAATAAGGTCTCCATGGCTGTAACTTTTTTATTTGTTAACCGATTTTCAAAATTATTTTTGTATCTTATACTCACATTTGTCCTCTATGTAATGCACTATTCACTTTTCGACATAGTCCCCATTCCTTTCCAAGTATTGCGCTAACGCGTGACTAGTTGGGTGAACCCGTCGGAGAGGAATTCCGGAGTTGTTGTCGACACCAGGATTGAATAGCAGCGTTTATCTCGCCGTCAGAACCAATGTGCAAAGTCGCAATGTGCAAAGTCTTTCATTTTTGAACTGCAATTTTTCATCTTTGAACTGTAGGCGCTGCAACGCCTCTGGTGTGTAGTGCCTCGTGTGCGGGCGGATGTTATCGTACTCCAGAAGAGGGTCCAAAGCTGCCATTCAATCCTGGTGTCGACAACAACTCCGGAATTCCTCTCCGACGGGTTCACCCAACTAGTCACGCGTTGGCGCAATGCGTGGAAAGGGATGGGGACTATGTCGAAAAGTGAATAGTGCATTACATAGAGGAAGGACAAATGTGAGTATAAGATACAAAAAGAATTTTGAATATCGGTTAACAAATAAAAAAGTTACAGCCATGGAGACCTTATTTATCAATCGCCCCTCGTACTTAAATAATCTTGTATAACTGAATATACGAGTATTTTATAGAAATGAGCATACTTTTTTTCTCAACTCAAATACGTATAATAACTTATGTGTTTAAATTTTTATTCTCAGTTTAAGTTCTCTTACTATCTTTTGCAATCTATACTCTGAATGCATATTTCAATTTCTAACATTGAAAAAAATTTTAATCACCATCTAGATTAGAAATTAACATTTGGTCTTTTTCTTTTTGTTCATTTCCTGTTTCGTTGTGGAAAAAGAGTTTCATTTTATTCTCAAGTTTATCAACATTCTTGTGTATTATTATATACTAGAATATTATTATTACTGTCCTATTTCTGGTATTTAATGTAAAATATCCATCGTCCTATTTTCGATTTAAATTATTTCGAAAAGAAAATAATATAAAACAAATTATTTAATAAAATCACAGCGAAAAAAAACCCCAGAAGAAATTGAATTGAATGTATATTTTGAAATTCATTTTTTTATTTTTCCCCACTCGTAGTCGCAAAGCTGAGATTGATTTTATACATGGGTGAAATTAGAGGGTAAACTGTAAAAATATATTTTTAAATATATTGGCCACTTGAAAAGTTCTGTTAAGACGTATGGATTGGATTAAGGCCTGCGCATTTTTTTCCCGAATCAATTTAAGTTCTATTCCGGACACTTAAAAGCGCCAAGAAGATCGTTCATTTAACGGGGAAATTCCATCTGATGGATGACCGTGAAATTGAACGGAGAGATGACGGTGGGAAAGGGGGAAATAGGAAGCAGAACGGCGAGGTCAGGGGTCACCGAGAACAACAGGACCCTTTCAGCGAATCATGCACAACTGCATCAACCAATGGGAGAAGCGAATGTTATTTCTGACGAGTAAGCAAATTCAAACATATGTATAAAAAGTTCTATAAAAAAAAAAGAAAAGGAAAACGAAAAAAAGAGTTGATAAAAAAAACCATTGAAGAGAAAGGAGAAGCAGCGAAGATGGATGCGCAGAGAGAAAATTACGACTCAGCAAAAAACGTCATTGACTTTATCTTCTTGACAGGTTAACGAAAATATAAACCATTATCACTCACTTAACTTTAAAATTTGTTCTTATTGTTTTATAGCTCTTTATAGCTCGTCATGAAATTTTTTTTGCTGGTTGTTTTTATTCTTTTATAAGCTTCCCGCGCACAGAAATTATAATACCGGCACTCAACTATTACACGCTTCCTGTGATGTTAATAAAATTAAAGTATTTAAATTGAATTTTATAAAGACCAATTCATCAGTTCATGTAAATCATATGACAATAAGGCATGTAAATCCATTATTTAATATATGCAATTAATCTTTTACTTAATTGTAAAACTATGATTTAAATTTGAAGGTTCTTGGTTAAAAAATAATAAAACATGTAATTTCAGAATATAAAAATGCGTACTAAATTTCAGAAATGCAGAAATATAATTCAACATCAAGATCAAAGAACTAATTTGAAAAAAGATTTCTAATTAAATGAAAATTTAAGGGGAAAAGACTTTGTTTCATTTTTCAATGAATAAAAATCAGAGGAATTGATAATGTGTATGTATATAAGATTTGTAATGAACTTTTAATAACTTTAAAAAATAGAGACAAAGTCTGTTTTATAAATCTATAAGTAATGATAGATTTCATTTGAAATTTACATTTTCAATTAACTTAGAAGTCATATATCGTTTTCGTTTTCGGATAATTTTTCCGCAAATTTTAGAGTTCTGCATATTTACTTATCACGAAAACAGAACAAAAAGTGTATACACGTATATAACAACCTCAAGGAACTTTTATATAAATCCACGTTCTTTAGCGTTGGAAAATACGCAGATGAAATAAAGGTGCTGGGTCTTGCTATAACAGAATATAATGAAATTTATTCTTAGCCGATGCGTTTCGGTATTGCATCATCTTCACGGGAATAAATTTATAATGAAGAACGTGATACACACAACTTTCTCAAAATATATATGGGAAATTCTTCTCTATTCCTCATTGCGCTCTGATCGGGTCGCCAATACATGCGACCATATTCGAATTTTTCCTAAAACAGTTCGAAAAACACGTGCATGACCGTTTACAATTAGGAAAAACATTTTTTTATTCAAGATACGTCAACGATTAGGTTAAACCATAGCCTATAATTATAACCCAGAAGCGATAAACGCTAACATCTTGCTAGAACTTTCAGAACCTCCCAGCATATAGGTATAGAGAGGAAATGATGTAGAGCGCGTAAAATCTAATGCGCAGATTGCAAACATCCCCAAGTCACGTGACTCGAAGTCCCGGCTATGTTGGCACCCCATATCGCTCACTATCACCTCATGCCTTTCCTCGCAACAACCGTTCAACAACGGAGAACTATATTCCTGAAAATTATAAACGCCATGGACCATTTAAACAGCGCAGCTTCGCTCTCATCCATCCCCAAATCATGCAAAAATTGCTATTGGCTATTTTGCCTCGATATTGGTATCTGAAATCGTTCTGCGAATGCTCTCTCTATCTTATTTCTTCTCTATAATCAGCATCCATTACACAAAGAAAGAAAAAAAAAGACAGCTCGATCAACTTCATGGATATCAAGATAAAGCAAACACCCATGACTTTAACCAAGACCAGAGTAATCACAACATGAAACCTACGTAGAGCTAACCAGAACCAGAAAAAAGCAACTGTTCACAATTATCACGTAACGAGATCTAAAGTTAGAGTCGCCAACATCTTCCGGAAGAAATCAAAACATACTGTATACAAAACAAAACATAGAAGCAAGTATACCTTAAATCCCAACAGAAAAGATTCATGCCTTGTGTATAAAAAAGCGAAGTGTACAAACAGATATGAATGTTTGTGACGCTATCTACATAGGCTTAAGGAACTGTTCGATCGCAAACAATCGCTACAAAAAGGAGAATGTAAATCTGTGTTCGCCGATATGTCTTCAACCAAAATAGGCCTCGGTGGCTCAGCGGTTGCGTGATCGCCTCTGATGCCCGAGCACGCGGGTTCGATCCCGGCCGCGAACGATGAGGATTTTTCAGGGGGAAATCCTGAGATCACGCACTTCCTTCGGAAGGGAAGTAAAGCCGTTGGTCCCGTGTACTCGTTTGCCGGCTGCACGTTAAAGAACCCTTGCGACGCAAAATTTGCGGCCCCTATAACGCCGTCCTGAAATGACCATAGCAGTTGAAAAGAACGTTAATACCAAACAAAACAAACCAATTCTCAATCAAAAACATCAGTTTGTTCCCATGAAGGAAATAACAGATGGCCTCAGAATATCAAAAAATCCTAAAGCTTTCGAACTACGTATATTAGTACCAGAAAAAAAATCCAGAAAAATTTTTGAATAATCAATTAATATTTGAAATCTGCACGATTGTAGACTATATCCACCATATTCTTCTCCTTTCTCATTCCATTCACGAATCCTATTGGATAGCGTGATTGGTGGACTCTCATTCCATGTTACTCTCGTTCTTCTTTGTAAATTTATGCCTGTGAAAATGATATAATATCGAAACGTATCGGCCAAGAATAAATTTTATCATATTACATATCCATTTACAAACTTTATACTATCCAGAAGGCCTCAATTAAAGTGGGGCAAATGGAGATGTGCACCTGAGCGTATTTGCCCCGGGATAGACATTCTAGTTCAACACCAAAGAGATTGCATGTAGTTCAAACATTGTCTAGTTTCGGCCCTATTTTCTTTCTGGTGCTTCGTAAAAAAATCCGGAAGTTTTGCGATACACACTATTTATAAACAACGCTAAACTTGAAGACAAATTAAGAGAGGGCAACACTTTTGCATAAATCTAGTTACCGATATAAACATACATTCATCTATTTCTGAAAAAATATTTTTTAATATCCAATATTTATCCAATTTTTTCGAACTCGCAAAATTGTATCCCAAAACATTTTTTATTAAGATTATCTTTAATGGAATTGAAATAAAAATCTAAAATTCAGCAGAGCCGGTTTTAAGCAAATGGACCGAAAAGTCCCAATCGGGCCATTATTTGGAAAAATTTATTCGGGATAAATTCATTCGAATAGAAAAAATAATCAAACGAATGTTTGTTTTGAAAACAATTTGTAGCTGCGTAAAAAAATTAAAAAAAATTTTTTAATAATAATTATGTAAAAAAAAATGTGCATATACAAAACTAGCTACTCCCTCCTCGGTTTCTAATGTATTTCGGGAAACAAAATAAAAAAAGGAAGGACGGGGGAAAAAAGAAGAAAAAAAAACCCCTCCAAATTGCGTCGCATATGGAAAGCATTGAATCCAACTTTTTTTTTTTTAACTGTAATAAATAATGGAAAAGTTTGTTAATGTGTATGAGCGTCACTAATCATCCCTCAAATCCAAAAATGGTAATTTTTTAGAAGATTTTGCGACAGGTGACGTCCGTCAGTTTCGGTTTTCAAATTTTAATTTCGTTTCAATTTGATGCGAATAAATTTAAATAATTGATATTTATGAGCAAACTAAAGATACTGCGTTAAAAATAAAGTTTCCAAGAGATTAACAGAATAAGACAAACAGATCTAAAATAAAATGGAAATTCAGTATTGCAAGAAATCGAATAAAATTTAAGCTTATGGAAATAAAAAATATGAAAGGGACATTTGTTAATTCAGTTTTAATAATATATAATAGGAAATGAAAAATTCTTTACATTATCGCATTAATTAAGTAGTTCACTTATAAAGGTGTCTAAACTAGCGGATAATTTTGAGTTTATTATTTTGATTTCTTTATATCGAAGAGAAATTATACATTTTAACTGAAAGATTAAACGTATACCTTTCTTGTATATTATTAAATTTAAGAGATTTAACACATCAATAGATATATAATCAAAATAAAAATTCATAAAAATGACAGGTTTATTAATTTTAATTCATAGAAAAAACCCGTTAAGTATTAAGCTCTTGATAATTTTGAAACAAAAGCTAAAAATCTTTTTTTTTTTTTTTTTTTTTTTTTTTAACAATGTACAGGTCTAATAACATTTTGTTTTTGAACATGAATAATTTTACATTTTTGAACATAAGCTTTTTGGGAACAAGAATTTGGGACTACTTAGCTAAGCACTAGAAGTTTCTTGAAATAGGGCAGTGATGTTAACAGTCCTTAAACGCCAGTGATGTTAAAAGTCCTCAGTTTTGTAGATAAGGTAATAGCTAAAGTGTCCAGGACCAACTGTGCTTCAAATCTTCTAAGTTGATAGAAAACAACCCAGTTCCAAATAATTATTTTAATGGATGCATCAAAAAGAATTGTCATTACATAAATTTCAACAAGCCAAAGAAAAGTTGTCATAGAGCGATAATAATAATAAAAAATTGATAATAATTTAGAAAGGATATTTGTAATAATAGTGAAATTATTTGTTTAATATCAAATAAATTTTTATATTAATTCTGATTTCTTTTTGGTTTTTATGACATGCTCCCCCTGCTCATATTATCCCGATCTGTCAAATTTCAACGAGGTATTTTCAGTAATAACTTTTCATTGTACACTAAAAACTAATTAAATTTGAAATGCGTTTGATAAGCCAGTGAATTTTAATGTAAATACGTCACAAGAATCTTTATTTATTAAAAATTGGTTTTTTTTATATATATGATTATATTCGTATGGTTTTATACAAATCTTCTTAATTATTAAATTTACCGCGAATTAATTTTTTTCTAAGGGTAGTTAAATCTTTGTGAGAAGTAAAGTTTCTTTTCCCGATATTAAGGGGATCATCAGAATAAAATCTTTAGAGGAAAACCTAAATTTTTTTGGAGAAATGTCAGAATCTCGATGTGATGTTTAAATCCACCGCCAACCCATCCCAAATGCGTCGTTGTGTTTCACTTCCAGGCTGAAAAATTTTCAGACATCATTGTTACTTTCAAAAAAAATTCGAGGTCTAATAAATATTTATTCTAATTGAAATAAATGTGTGTTTGTGAATTCGAATTGTTGCTACATTCTGCAATTTCAACCTCAAAATTAGATTCAAAATGAATTAAATAATATGGATATGATTTAAATAATATGGTCCATCTCCGTACTGAATTTTTCACAAAATGAATAGTGATTTTTGTAGTACGACATAGGGATAGTCAAAAGGCGGAAATAAATAGCGAAACTGGTTGGTATTTCTCTAGCTGAATAGCTAATTGGAAAAAGGAGTTTTAAGAAAATCAAAAAAAAAAAAAAAATATGACAGTCTGTTAAGTTGCGTTGATAGTGCAATGTTATATATAGTGGACTTATAGAGAAGGGTGGAGTGCGTCTGCACCTAACAAGAAACTTCATTAAAACATAGTAACAGGCCGCCAAAGCCAGTGGATTTAACCCCATTTTTCATTTAAATCATGAATTCAGTCAAGACTTTCAGAATAGACATGTTTTATTAAAAGAAACTGTTCCCAAGGTAAGCAACATTTTTATTATATAAGTGAAGAAAACTATTTTCGCTGTAAATCTTAAAACAGCAAAAGTTTTGCACAACATTCTGCTCTTATTCCTCACTGGAAGAGGAGAGATCGTTCACGTCTTCAAAGCTGATTCCAGAATGGTGTAGAAAAACTGCTTGTGTTCCTCGGGAATATACAGCATGATACTCTTGATATTCTCCAGCTTCATTTTGATGGCACTGTAGCAGCTTCTTTTCTAACTAACATAAATCAGCCATTGGTGTAGTTACATTGTATGATCGAGTGTTATCGCTTTTTTCAATCAAACGATGTGGTTGGTTAGATTAGGTAGCCTAATGAGAGAGACGATGTGGTTTTTCGGCTATCTTAGTTAGTATTACATACAAAGAGGACTTATCTTCTTTTCCCAATTAGCAATTTAGTTATGCCATGCTGTAAGGCCACAATTCATTTTCGTTTAAATAATATTCTTGGCAGCTCCGTTCTATTGTTCTGGTCTGTAACATTTTACTTCCACCGACGCTCTAAATGAGTTTGCCTGGAATGGGCGTAAAATATACTTATGTTAATTTATTTTTTTATTATGCGTGCTGTTATTTAAGTGAAGAGTACAAGAGATGTTGAGGATATAGGATGTTCACAATTAGCATATAAGGAGGCCCTGCATAGATAAAAGACGAACAATTAAGAATTATTGCGGGATAGGGTTTACCCTCATCAGATTAAGAAGATTTTATTCCCAAATTAAATTCCATTAGTATGCTGTTTGCCTTTTTAGGATGATTTTGTATGATGCCTTTATCAGTTCAAAAATTTGCCTTTGTACTCTGCCACTTTTTTTTTTATTACTTTCATCAGTGAGCGGCTTCTATTCGTAAGCGCTAACACATTAGCTAGGTGAATGGGAAGCTTATAATTTTTTTAATACGTATATCTTTCTTGCAGAATAGGGTTCTGCGCAATCGCAGTATCGATAACAGAAATGCCATTAGAATGCCACAAGAGCGCTCGGTGGAGAAATTATCCCTCTAAATTTCAAGGCATGATCTAAACTTTTCTAGGCAATTTTTCTTTTTAAACTTCAGCTTCTTCGAAATCAAAGAAAACAATTACTGAGATAAACCAATGCTTTAGTTTTCTCTTCATTTCTTACGTTAGTAAAGTAATAGTATAATTAGCGATTATGTCACCAGAAACAGGGCTTTCGCCGACAATAGTCTAGTAAACGTGTTTTGATTTATTTATGATAAGCTTGCTGATGGAATCAACATTTAGGGACCTCTTGCAGAAAAGGAAAAGACAGACTCACCAATAGACAGTAAAACAAATATTAACATTAGTACTCTGTTCAACGAAAATTATAGCACTCTACCGTGGTTATACAGGGTGGTGCAAATAAAAGTAGCCTTGCATGAATTCTCTGCAATTCATGCGAGGCTATTTTTATTTCCACCACTCTGTAGTTCGTTAGAGAAATAGCTATAGATTAACGCGGTCTAAAATCATTTCTGAATTTGTAAAGAAATTTATATATTACGAAGCGAAACTAAAACGAAAAACGGCCAGATTAAAAAATAGATCATTAACACAATTTTCATCACCACGGGATTTAAATATGGCCTGATAATCTTCATCATACTGTCTGGAAAACACGATGGGGGAGATATTTTATGCAACCACACGCGAATGAATTCCTGTGGATTTCGAGTAGACTCTGAAATGAAAATTGCTGTAAATACACACGGCTTAAATAATTTTTTTTCATGGATCTCCTTCACGATTACTCCGTCTGTAGAAAGCAAGTGGGGAGAGTGAGTCAGTTTGGATCCACGTCGTCTATCCGTTTCATTTGAACCCTTTTTTTTCTGTTTGGAACAGGAAAGATTCAAAGCAGACGGCTGGTCTGGGGTCTGTTGTTGCTCTCTGAGCCTGAGTTTAGAGAAAAGAAAGGGGGGAAACGCTGTTGTAAAGTATTACTTAAAAAAAAAAAGAAAACGAAAAAGAGAAAAAAAAAGAAAAATTAAGACAACGTTCTTTCCTATTTGGATATCAATGCATTGTATGATGCGGCGTTTTTTTTTCTTCTTAAGACATTGCCAACACGACAATGTCTCCCACGAAGATTTCATATGACCTTGTTTTCCGTCGGAAGGAAAAAAAACTTTCAGAGTGTCTTCGTAAGTCGATTACTTAGAGAGTAGTTACATTATTAAGTCATTAAATGGTGAAAAATCATTGAAACTTTTTGTAATACAATAAAAGAAACCCTTATTACACAAGAATATTTAAATAGACTGCTTCATCTAAAGCAAAGAAAGCTTGCAATACCATGATTTGTTTTTTTAAACAGAAGATACTAATAAATTTGAACTTACTTTGTAACCTTATTATTTTTTATTTTTTTTGTAATTCAGTTTTCCTTTTTTATCATTTTCCCCCTCCGATGTACTAGCAAAGGAAAATAAAGTTTGTTGTATTTTGACAAACACAAAAACAAGCAATTGAAGAAAATTTTTGAGGGCAATTTAGAATTGAACATTAAGGAGGAAGGGCAGATGAATTCCTCGATTGTTTTATTTAAAACCATTAATTTAAAATTAATTTTTCTCCAGCTATTAATTTTTTTTTCAATTTTAAACATTTAAGCACATAATTCTTACTACTGTACTGCTATAATTTGATGAAATTGATATATAAGCATTTACCATTTATGCAGGAGGATGGAGAGCATTGGAATTTGAAATGTGATATAAACACTAACGAATGGCATTTTTTTTTCCGATGAGGACACATGATCATTTTTTTTTTTACCTCATCCCAATAGTTTTTATTCTTGAAAATGCGACAAAGTTGGCTGTTGCTGAACACGGGTTCCTGCGGCAGAAGGCCAACTTTCTCTAAAGCCTGTCCTTGGGCATTCTTGATTGTCAAGGGGAAAGCTAACTAACTGGAAACTGTCGACGTTTGCTAGTAAAGGACGTCGTTAGGGGTGAGGAACTACTGTGTATACGGAAAAAGTTATCATAGATTTCCTCATAGATATTCTGTGATCAATTCGGCCTCAATTTTATGGTATTGAGCCTTTTCAATATGATATGGGTCTCATTTATCAATTTCGTTTGATGCTCAAATTATAAACTTATCATTTTAAAGTTTCCCAATCTATCGTTTCTTCATTGAGCTATTCAAGCAATAGTAAAGTTGGCAATCGGTTCCTTCAAACAATAGACATTATTGTAGCTTCTAAAGTTATTGTTGGCCAATGCTCAATTGCCTGTCTCACATTGCTAATAGAGAACATAGAGAATGTAGAGAACACTTTTCAATGGCTTTCTCCAAACAGAAGAACAATTGTGTTAGGACCAGCTCTATATAAAAAACCCAAAAAACAAACCGAATAGACCTTATTTCGTTACTTTAATAATTCTACCTCAAGAGATAAAGGGATGAGCAGAAATCTATATATATATTTTGCTTGATCCGTCCGTCATGAAGGGACAATGCATGAGCAACAATCTGCGCGGACCAACAATGTATATCTCATATAAGGCAAAGTTTCTGCAACAATAGGCATTAATAAAATAATTACTTGCGTTAAATTAAAATCAACTTTACAAATTCGACTGTTGTGGTACCTGTCCTAAGAAGGGCTTTAATCTTAACAAAAGCAAAGCCAACTAGAAATACAGGCCGGGGCACTGAGAAGTCACACCACCAAAGTAGATCGAACAACAATCCAATCTTCATTGTTTTCAACAAATGAAAAGTCACTGATTGTTGAAATCCAAGATGGAAACAATGAAGGTTGGATTGTTGCTCGATCTACTTTGGTCATGTGACTTTTTCGCGAGGCCAACGAGAGACAGGCCAGGGCACTCAAAAGTCACATGATCATCGGGGTCCGGGCAACAATCCAACACCACCTCTACTCAAAGCCTGAGCGCGAAAATTTCATACATTGTTACATCATCATACTTAGTCATAATATAGGGCTTATTATTGGTAGAAATGCGATTAAAGATGACTACTTTTGACGTTTTAACAATGTATGACGTTTCCGCGCTCAGGCTTTTTCTTTAGGTGGTGTTGCCTGGCCTGTCTCTTGGCCTGTCTCTTGGCCTCGCTTTTTCGTAGGCTACGTAACAAAAGTAAATGACGCGACAAAAGAAAACAATTAAAAATCTCCTTTCTTTTTAACAATATAACACCAATTATCTACTTCAATCCTACGTGTGGGAGATTCGAAAAATAACTCGATAATTGTTTGATGTGTGTAATAGCAATTAATCAACCGTGTGATTAAACGATTCCTAATGAATAGGGTAATTGCGCCGACGAAGCGAAAATTTCAGACAATCTCGGAAGTCGAAGAAGCTTATGCGTATCCAACGGAGTATGGAAGTCAACAGCATCGATTGCTATTATAGGCTATGTTCGTGGTCCAAAATCATTTGAAGAACTTCGAAGAGTTGTTGGTGTATTGCAAGATACTTTCCAGGAGGCTTCAAAAGCTCTTAGAATGCTAAAGGACGATGAAGAATGGCATCGTTGCATGCGATTTCTTTCCAGATTTGACAACTCAGACATCTATTTGCAGCCATTCTGGCATACTATAAGTCCCCAGGAACTTAAGCGAATGTGGAATACTTGTGCAGACGCTTTGCCTAAAGACCATCAGCATTTATTCAACTCAGAAGCAACCAATCTTCGAGTGCTGTATCTCACATTAAGAGATTTGAACCAATATCTGACGAACAATGAACGCCGACTCAAGGATTATCCAGGGATGCCTCAATTGCATCAGTTCACTGATCAAAAACTTGAAGCGTTGCAGGATTCAAATCCGCTTGTGTCGCTGGAGACTACATACCTTCGGGCAAGATTCCAAGAGTTGGTGGATCAAATATCGCTCTTAAATGAATAACAGCTGATTGTGTACAATCACATATTAAATGCGGTATGCAATGAGACGCCAGAAAGGGAGACTCTGTTGCTGGACAGTCCTGGCGAAACCGGTAAATCATTTTTGCTGGAAAAAGTGCTGGAAACTGTTCGATTGGCAGGCAAAATTGCCTTGGCAACGGCAATGAGTGGAATTGCAGCATTTTGGTCGGGCGAACGGCACATTGAATATTCAAGCTAGGCCTGGATCTAAAATATACAGTTCTCACACAGTGAGGTGAAATGGAAGAGTTCACTTTATCGCGCACAGTAGATAGGGATATGTAGGAATTTTTTTTTAAATGCTCCAATTTTCTTAAATTCTGGTACTTCAATATTAGACTGCAACGAGCGGTTGGGAGCAGGCTTGAGTGAAAAAAGCAGCTCACAGATCGCGCATGAGGGTATAAAGTATACTATCTAAATGACGTCCCTACCCATTCAGCGCATTATAGTGAACTCTTCCGTATCAACTTATAGTGTGAGAACTTCAACCTGTAATACCCCCATTCAATCGCAACATGCAGAATTGCTATGCAAAGGCAGATCCTGGACATGCGAGTTACAAAATAATCTATTGGTATTTAATGTTGCTTATTGCCTCTGCTCGGTTGCGCCGGGCACAACACGTTTGTAATAAAAAAATTACTTACATTTTTGCAATGATACTTTAACGCGTTGCTTACATGGCGTGTTCGACAACCTTGATATTGTGGGTTCGAATCCTTCGGAATACATTTTTTAAACAGAAAAAACTTTGTTTCCCGTTGTCGTTTTGCCTTAACAAGCTCGGCGAAGACGGGAAGGTACGATTTTTATTATATATGCCCGTCTTCACTGAGCTTAAACACTTACGTGACAAATTTGAAGATCGCAAGCATAAAACTGGTGTATGTAACACGTTTGATATGAGCATTGTTCTTCGATTGCACAGAAATATGCCACCCTTGCGTTCCGTACGGAAATATAAGCACACAGTGCAGAGGATCATACCATGGGTGATTTTCTAAAATTCGACGAACTCTATTTTCTGTGCGCTGGCGCAAAATAATATTGCCATATGTATTGACTCCCTGCCGGGTAAAAAACCATAGTAGCGTCCGAAGTTGTCAATAAATTGTAGGGTCGGCGGTCATTAGGTTGAACGTTTTGGGTATTAAACAATACAACAGTCCATTCCGAATAATCAGGTTCAATACAAGCTACAATACTCAGCGAGGATAACGCAGGACAATTCGTTTTTATACCAAGAATACCGTAACAGGCGACTGATCATTTTGTAGAGTTCAAACGTCGACAATTTCCCGTTCGCCCAGTTTATGCAATGACAATTAACAAGTCCCAGGATCAAATCTTAAACAACATTGGTATATACCTAAAGTAGATAGATATTGATACCCCGCCTTCGTTTTGCCTTGAAAAGCTCGTTTCAATTGTTAGACATTGTTGATTCTACTTCCTAATTGAAATAGGAAGTTTAACTGGACACGCCCAATCCAACTTTCGTTGGATAGTATAATATATTTTATTTAAAAATCATAACACTTTTATGCGAAAAGCTATCCAATTCTCACTGAAATAACTACTGCATGTATAATAATTCATTAAAGAAGCACAACAATTGAAGAAGACATTAAAAATAATGTATTTAACAAAAATGGGTCATGGATAGCGGTAACAGATATCATTAGCCCTGCAATATTTTAAGGCAAACTTTTATAGACAAACAAAGGATTTTTAGTATTAAATTTGGACCTTGACCACAAAAAAAACCTATGTCAAGAACATATCAGCTACAGAGTGACAATTAATTATTGAGCAATATGAAATAAAAATCAAATTTTCAAAACTAGTAAGTTCAAACATTTTCTTCAAAGTAACTCGAGATATTCGGATTTCGTTTATGCTTATATCGTAAATCTTAAGGGAGGTATATATTCCCTTTCCCTTGTGAACAGCATCTTTTTAAAAATATGATATTGATAAACGAGAGAGCAATAAATATTCTCATGCTGCTAAAATGTTAGTAGAGCCAATGAAAAGCAAAATTTGTAACTTAAAACAGTTGAGTGATATGTTATCGGGGCTAATGTTAGGAATTGAATGAAACAACTTTACGTGTCTGGTGTAAATTAACAAGCATTCAGTGTTGGACTGCATAAGTCGTTCTCAAATGTCCAGGCCATACTCTAATTTTTGTTATAGGCGAACCAGCATGTTCACATAGATGGCTTCGAAGACAGCAATAATTTTCCGCGTAACTCGGACAGATTTCGTGACATACGTGAAACATAAACAACGTATCCTTTAATTGACATTATTTGAAAAAATGGATGGAAAAATTCTGCGACCTGGATTCGAACCAGGAACCTCCACTGTCATGGAAGTCGAAGTTCCTGGTTCGAATCCAGGTCGCAGAATTTTTCTATCCATTTTTTCAAATAACATCAACTACCTGATGTTTGGAGTAAGCTCCAGTTTAATTTCTTTATTTCTTAACGTCTCCTTTGATTATCCCCACGGAAAAATAACACAAGGAGTGAGGTTGGATGTCCAATTGCGAAATCTAGGCCATTGCCAGTACAACAGTGAGGTATAGTGGTGGCCAAAAATTTAGCACTTATATTGACTTATGTTGTCTGTTACCAAAAATTCTTAACCAGATACAAAAATTTTACACCAATAAAAGAATTAAGTGTGAAATGATCCAACAAATAACCATGCATGTTGAATTCAAAGTTGAAACAATGAGATAATATTTTTAATCCTTTAGGTGACTTTCCTATGGACAAAAATTTAGCACCACATAACAAAATAAATAAATAATACATCATAGAATCAGTATTTGGTTGGGTAACCAAAGTTTTTAATAACGGCTACACATCGTCTGTGCATGGACGTTTACACCGATCTTCTGGAATGTTGTTCCATGATTCTTTGATGGTGTCGAGTAATGTAAGAATACTATTGGGTTTTTTTTAACAGCCCTTTTGACATCAATCCATAGAATTTCTATGGGGTTCAAACTGCTGACTGAGCAAGCCATTCCATAACTTGATATAATTTGTCTGTAACCATTCCTTGACAAGTCTGCTGGTATGTTTCGGGTCGTTATCGTGCTGGAATGATAATGTAAGGGGCAGATTATCATCGGCATAAAGAAGCATAATGTCCTCTAGGTTGGATTCGTAAACAAAATGATCCATGATGCGATTTATATGATGAACTGGGCCTACGCCATGCCAGGAAAAAAATCCTACATCACATTTCCCCCGCCATGTTTCACGGTTGGCTGTAAACACTGTGGCTTGTATGTTTCATGTTTATTACGTCTGATGTACTTTCTGCCATCACATGCAAAGAGCTATATCTTTGTCTCATCCGACAATTGCACGTTTTTCCACTGTTGTGTTGTCCAGTTGAGATGCGCACGAGCAAAGCAAACCTTGCTTTCCTATTCTTTAATGACACAAGAGGTTTCTTTCGTGCTACTCGCTCAAACAAACTAAACTGGCTTAATCGTCGACGAATAGTACGAGAACTAATGCTAACGTGATGATGATGTTAAGGAGCTGTCTTTTTTGGAGAGACGATGAATGATACGGTCGACGTGCGGGATTTTTAATGTCTTCCTGGTTTTGAAAGATCTCTAACAAAACCAGTGTCGTTGTACCGCTGAATTCTACGTATACAACATGGTTTGCTGCGGTTAACAATTTTGGCAATGGCATCAAATTTTAGTCCTTCATTGCGTAACCGTCTAATTTGTTCGCGGAGATCTAGCGATATGTTTTGTCGTTTTCCCAAGATTGCTGGTTCAAACATGTACAAGTGAAATTATAAATGTTGCTTATACAATGTGTACATTAAAATACAACAAACTTACAATGCGGAACCCACGTTTAAGTCGCAAACGCGTTATGGTGCTAAACTTATGTCCAGCTAATTACTTAAATATTCTGAAACGTGCTCCCTTTTTCATAGTGTATCCTCCAAAAATATTTTTATAAATACTTTGTTTCAGACAGTCTCATTTAATTTGTAGCAGGGGTGGAATTAACTTTTGAGCCTTGATTTTTCAAATATTGGCAATTTTTTTAGAGCAATTTGGTTGGTGCTAAATTTCTGGCCACCACTGTTGATATTCATGAGGTACGTCGGACTACGTTATAATAATGAGATGGTGAACCATCTTCTTGAAATACAAGATGATTCAGTCAATTACGTACGATTCTAATGGTTTATTACAATGTACTCAGGAACATAATAAACATAGGAATATCATATAGATTTTATATTGCACATTGGAATTTCACACCTCATGAACAACATGCTCGATGTGGGCTCCATTCATTTGTACAAGACGACGAAGCCTGAGGGTGAAGTTTTGCAACACTGCGCCTCGCATCTCATTGTCGACCAGTGCACAAGATTCGGTGATTGTCTGACGGACCACAAGATTCTTCCACGGTGCTGAGGCGTGTGCTGAACACCTTCTCCTTAAGGAATCCCCACAGAAAGAAGTCACAGGAGTTAAGGTCAGGACTGTCGGTGGCCAGCTGAATCCGTCGTTGAAGAGGTTTGGGAAACGGTTGGAGATAACCTTGTTGTTGAATTGATGGGTTAATTCTGTAGAGGGTTCATGAAGGAAGGTGATCAGAATATGCCCCGCATCATAGAAGAGGTCCGTCGGCAATCACCGAATCTTGTGCACTAGTTGACAATGAGATGCGAGGTGCAGTGCTGCAAAACTACACCCTCGGGCTTCGTCGTATTGTACAGATGAATGAGCACACATCGAGCATGTTGTTCATGAGGGTGTGAAATTCCAATAAGTACGTAATTGACTGAATCACCCTGTAGGTAATCGCTCGAATCTATATCTAATTGCGGGATTATGAACTTTTCAGCAAGTCACAGTAGAGTATAATTGCTGTTTTACAATAACTGTGCCCTAAAACGAGCAAAAATCCATGCAACGCGGATCAAACACAGATAGAAAAACTTTTAAGGTTTCCCTACTCATCGCTACATTACACATAAGCCTGTAATAAACAGACACTTTGCATAAATAGATAATTTGCACTAGACACGTAAATTAGTTCCGTTCTTTACAAATTGCTCTGTATAATATGTTTTAAAAAAGACTTTAAATATTGGTTATGTAAACTTCGTTTAAAAATTAATACTGGTCATGATCAGTAGTAGCAATTTTTAATGAGGATAATATTACTCTAAGAAATTAATTTATTTTTCTCTTTTACTTACTTAGGAGAAAATAATGGAGTATGTAAAGCAGGCGAACGTGTGACATCCGTTCACTTGTCATTAGCTGAATTTCGTGCAACGGACGACCACAGTTATTCCGCTCCAGAATCATCAGCTCCCATTCTAACGCCGGCTGTTCACCACAGGGTGTCGTGGATTGAAGAAAAGCCCCTCAGCAATGGTTCTTGCCACGCTAAGTACAAAACAAGTATTCTTCATAGGTATCTGCACGACGCCCTATGTGCCACCTCGACTGGAAACAAGCAAGGCGGCTCCGTCAGCTCTTATGATAGCGATCTGTCCGGCTCTCCACCTACGTCCGCTACCAGTTCTCCCACGAGCAACGGTTGTCCAAAAAGGAAATTCTCTTTTTCAGGTAAGGTAAATCAACACAATTTTTCAGAATTTTAAAAAATTTCACAAAAGACGTTCCAAAAGATATGTTGGAGTCTATTAAAAGTTTGTTCACTGTGTAAGTGATGAGCGAAGGAAATTTTCTACGTCTAAAGTATATTACGCTTTCAGAGTACAAACCAGGCATTGTATGGTTAATTTGAATAAATTATCTACATTCCAATAACTTCAATTTACACAAAGATTATATTGGCCACAAAGCATAAAATTCTTGGTTCGAATCCAGGCTGTGGAATTTTCTTTTCTATTTTTAATCAATAAAACATAAAATATCGAAGCGGCCGATAGATATTTATTGTCATAACTTTCACAGCATCTTTACGGGCGTCTTAACATATCTACACAGTCCCTAGAATAATGGAATGGGCACCTCCTCATATACAAGAAATCTGAATTGGAACCCATGTTCGCATATCGACAGGGGATTTTTATAGTGGTAACTTCGTCGTGTAATGTTGTCCTAGGTAAGGAATGAATAAACAAGGGTTTCGCTCTGTTTGTGTGTCTGTCTGTCAGTCTGTCTGTCTGTATGTCCTACGATTACTCGAGAATGCTTTAACTTTTTCAAAGTCTGCTTTCGCTATTCGATAGAGACCCTTCCTGGGCTCAACTGATTAGTTTGTCATTGAAATCGGTCTAACAGTCAAGTGACAATTGAGATCCAAACCCCCCCATTAAATTTTTAGCACAAGACGAATAAGACGCTCTTTTCGATTTTCGAAATGCTACGTCCGAGATAATGACCCCCAAAGAGTACTTCAATGACCCCCTTCAAGCACGTGCACTAATATTAAGAATATGAATTTAGGGCATGTAATATATCAATTCATTCGTATTGACGAGTCATAAGTGAATACAGTGTTACTTTTTATCATTTAAGCGTTGTTGACATCAGCTTGGAGCACGTGCCCATTATGAAGCTTTGTCAAGGCACCTGTTCATTTCGTTTTTAAATTTCAGTGCTGTTAGGCCTATTGTTAAATGTGGCTAATTAATGTTAGGGCGATTGTTAAAATGGCTAATTAATATTAGGATTATTGTTAAAAATGACTAATTAATATTAGGCCTATTGTTGAATATGGCTGAATAATGTTAGGCCTATATTTAAAAATGGCTAATTTATGCTAGGCCTATTGTTAAACATGGCTAAATAATGTTAGCCCTATTGCTTAAAATGGCTAATTATTATTAGGCCTATAGTTAAAAATGGCTAATTAATGCTATGCCTATTGTTAAATATGGCGAAAATAATGTTAGGCCTATTGTTAAACATGGCTAAATAATGTTAGGCCTATTGCTTAAAATAGCTAATCATTATTAGGCCTATAGTTAAAAATGGCTAATTAATGCTATGCCTATTGTTAAATATGGCGAAAATAATGTTAGGCCTATTGTTATATATGGCTAGATAATGTTAGCCCTATTATTAAATATGGCTAATTAATGTTAGGCTTATTGTTAAATATGGCTAAACAATATTATGCCTATTGCTAAATATGGCTAATTAACATTAGGCCAAATGTTAAAATGGCTAATTAATGTAAGGCATTTTGTTAAATATGGCTAATTAATGTTAGGACTTTTGTTGTCATAACAATGGGTTATCTAGCAATGGGTTATTTCACGATTATATATATCCAAACTGTTTAGCCTAACGTTAACAATAGGTAGTTGCTGATAGGCCAGTTGTTAAGAATTGCTAATTGATGTTAGGTCTATTGTTGTCAATAACTAATAAATGTATATAATGGGTATATAACGTCAACGGCCCCGCAAAATTCAATTTGCCCAAGGCCCCGCACCCTGCTAAAGCCGGCCCTAGATATTGCATCAAATTTTACCAATATCTTGGCGATACTCAAGCAAAAACCATTCGCAAGATCCAACGGGATTTTGGGGACGATACCATGGGCCCATTCTTCGCATCTGATTCAGAATTTTTTTTTGGTCAAACACGCATTCCTGTGCTTTCTCAGGCTCCCTACTCGTCCGACGTGGCTCCGTGAGATTTTTGGCTATTCCTCAGGTTGAAATATCCGCTGAAAGGATCTCATTTGAATCAAGAGAGGATATTATATGAAATGCGACAGTCCTGCTGAACACTATTCCGAAAGATGCGTTCCGGAAGTGCTTTCAACAGAAGCGCTTTCAACATAGTGTGCATTACCAAGGGCACTACTATGAAGGAAATTAGAGTAAATGTCTTTTATATGAATAAATGTATTTTTGCCGACTAAAGTTTCGATTGTTTTTGAAAATATCTCGTACATGCTGAAATTAATCAGGATTTTAGTAACGTTTTAAATCTACGGAACAAAATGCTTGATATAATTCTTTATTTCTCTATGTTGAAAAGATATTGCAATTATTTCATAGAGATCGGGGCACTTAGATATAGATAAATGTCAGATAACTTTATCTGGATGTGAATTTATTCAGAATTTTTAAAATTTGCTCATCTAACTTTGTAGAATTGCTAATCCTAGCATGATATTCATTTTTTTGTTTTGCTTTTTCTTTAGATGATATTTATTTCATATATGATATTCTTTAACGTAGGTTGCAATGCATTAAGAGCGTAACACGATCTAGCAGAAGGAGAGTTTTGTTTTATGACTTAACTGCTTTGAAGGCTGGAATGTTGCCAAATTGATATTATAAATTCAAAACCAAGGAAAAGAGTGTGTGTACAAATTCTTCCTAGTGTGATTTAAATTGTAATTTAAGCTGTTGCTGTAGTTTTTCCTAAGATAGTAATGAAAACAACTTAGAGAAAAATATAATTCATGTATTTGATTTGGCTTCAAGAACAGCGATCAGAAATAGTCAAAATTTTTTATAGATAAAACGTATGGATTTTTTTAATAGAAATATGCCACCTTTATTAATGAAATGATGAACAGAAATGTAGAAAGTCATTTTCAGTGAAATATAACGGGATTTTTTAAGCTTCGCCAATAGAATAACACCAATTTACTATTTGGCTTTCTTGGCAATCTTAATATATAATAGTTGAATATCTTTCTTCACTAAATCTTTATTAAATAATCACTCAAAAATATGAAGATCATTGGGGGAAAATCCTCAAGAATTTCTGAAAAGACGAATATGCTATGATGCATTGAATATAAAAAGACGAAATTACGATAACATTCCCATTTGATATTCGATATTAATAAATGAAGTATTACGGAAATGAGCAAAATACGCATAACAAAATATTCTTATTACTGCATTCAAATTTAAATGTTTTTTATAGGAGTAAGAAGAATACCAGAAGGCCGACGTACTTCCTATGATTTGGACAACCTACAGAAATCGTCATTGCGATTAGAAATGAGTTATAAGACGTTTAGATACCAGATTTTCAGTCACTTATAGAGGGTGATTCTGAAAAAGTGTGTATAACTGTAAGCAATGACAGAGTTGACCAGAATGAACATTTTCTTTTAATACAATGTGGGTCCGAATTTGAACGCTAACTGAGATATGAACAGAAATAAAAATGCCGCCGCCAAGATCAACAAGTTAATAACTCAGGTTCTGCAATTCCTAGAATAATGAATTTCGGAGGAATAATAGGGTACATAAAAATGTGTATTCTATTAAAATTTGATCGTATTCTAACGAGTAGTTTCTGAGTTACGCATTCAAAATCGTAACAGTGCTCACATGCGAGTACTAACCAGCACGTGTTACGATGTTGAGTGCGTAACTCGGAAACTACTCGTTGGAATTCGATCAAACGTTAACGCTCTACAGAGTTTCATGTACCCTATTATTCCTCCAAAATTCATTATTCTAGGCGTTGCAGAACCTTAGTTATTAATTTGTTGATCTTGGTGGTGGCATTTTTATTTCTGTTCATATCTCAGTTAGCGTTCAAATTCGGACCCACATTGTATTAAAAGAAAATGTTCATTCTGATCACCTCTGTCATTGCTTACAGTTATACACACTTTTTCAGAATCATCCTGTATATTATAGTGAATATCGAGAATGAGCAGTAAAAATATTAAAATGAAAACCTACGAACAATCTGGATGAAACAAAAAGTTTGAAAACTAAAATTAACGATATTAGTAAACATTTGAAATGTTTGAAAAATAAGAACAGAATAAAAATTCAAAAGATTATGAAGTAATAAATACCATTCTCAAACGGACATTCGAATCTATTGATTAGCCCAATGAAAAAAACATACGAAAATTGTTCGGAAATTCTACCCGAGCAGGTGAATAAAGTAGGGCAATCCAAGTTCACCCAGTTTCAATCACTTGTTTGTCTCACTCCGTGTGAGTTTTATCACGTCTGTGTTGTTTAATTTAAAACAAATAATAAAATCGAGAACCCTGTCTTATATGAAGATGATTCGATTTCCAACTATGAGACTGGAAAAACAAACTATGCAGAAGTTGTAAAAAAGATTTGTTCAGAAATCTGTATTGGTGTAGTATTATTTCACGAACGACTCATTTTAGATTTAACTCATTTTTAATAAAGACAACAATTACCGTGAATACGCACGTATAGACTCGTTCGCATGTAAGTCGGTCCCCGTTTTTAGAGCCAAAAATCAAGAAAATTGAATGCCCCGCGTATAAGTCGGTGTCCAAAAATTTACGCATATTTCAACTTAGAAAATGGAAGTAACGTCGTGAACAACGAATACAAGGAGTAATGAAATGAAAACAGTAAAGCAATTTACCAGTACTGTAGAAATTTCAGCCTTATATAACGTTTTGATTTCAAATTTTGATAGGAATTTCGCTAACAACAAATTGGATTACAGGTAGGTACAATTTATATGTTCATGATTGGTCAGTTATCGGTAAACATTCATGTTACACTTCTATGAAACAGACGCTATACCGCCATTCAGGGATGATTTACTGTCCTGCATAATCGGAGCTCTATTCCCCCGCAGATTAGTCGGTTTCTATTTTCAAGGCCTATTTTCGAGGATAAATTTTCTGACCTATATATATATATTGGTCAGAAAAATTGGCTATAGCAAGAAGAGAGAATGAAAACATCCCAAGCAATATGTTCCTTCGTTTAACATTTGGATAAGCGCATAAGGTAATTACTTATCACGGTGGCTACGGAATCGGACTAAACTATTACAGAGGATGCAAATTTCAGAGTCGACATTTCCGTCCCGTAGATTAAGAAACAATCAAAAACTACAGGAAGATGATAAGCAAGAATCACAGAGACAACCTAACAACAAAGGCTACTTAAGCTTATACCTAAGCAGAAAAACTCCAGAGTCAACAATAAGCAAGCAAAGAACCAAACCGCTTTTCCACAGTAACGTTTTATTCTTCATGAATGTACATTTCGAACGCTAAGATTTCATTTTTCAACATGACTAAGTTCACAACAACACTCCAGGGAACCAATCAGGTACCAAAACTAAATTAACTTAACATACACTTTTTTAAATACATAGGTAACCAATCAGGTACTATTTGGTGATACAAAGATATTTTAGGACAGCCAGTGAGACGATTCCATATTTGTTCCAATCCAGGTTGAATTCATTAACCAATCGAGAAATTTCCCAATTTAGTGAATATGTCTTACTATGTTTGTCCAGACTTCAAGATCCATAGGTCCATTGTCCGAGTTTAGGAGGTTTTTCTCGTGTTTCTTTTGATTTCAACTGTCTCCAAGAAATTTAATCTCTTCCAGTCATTCGCTTGGTGTAGGATCTCATATCCGTCAGGTTTTGCTCTGTGTCCAGTCTGTATAACATGTTGTGCAAAACTAGAGCATTCTGGTTTGTGGTTTTTGATATGTTGAAGATGCTCTTTAATCCTGGTTTTAATCCTCCTTTTTGATTGGCTAATGTAAACTGCCTCACAAGAATCACATTTCAACTTGTTTACCCCGGAGGTATTTTGTCCTTTAACGATCAACAAACACCTTCAAAAATTCGATTTCTTTCATAATGAATTTTTTTTATTAATTCACATGGAAAATGAGATGTCTTTCTGACCATCATTGGAAAGCTCATTGTTGTCCTCCAGAAGTTTGTTCCTTCAAGAAACCTCCCTAAGATTTATGTTGTCCCAGCCTTAAAGGCCACCTAACAGAAAGATGATGCATATATGTGGACTCTATCATACTTCCCTCCAAGCTAAATAACAATATGAAGCAAAATGCAGAGAGAAAAGAGACACTGCCGCTTTTAGTTTTCATAGTGGCAGAGTACAGGGGATTCACAAAAGAATATATCAAATTTTAAAAGATGTATTTCAGCAACAAAACAACTTATATCTCCACTTTATTTATCATCGTGAAAGGGACATTTTGAAGTGTTGTTTCATTGCCAAGAGATATTGCTAAGTGCTTGAATTCGATAAAATTAATTCAGTGATATATATATATATATGGAACCAATCCTCCAAAAGATGGATTATCCTACATTGGTTTCGTGAGTTCACTGAGAAAGGGTGCCATTGCAAAGGCAAACATCCTGGAAGGCTACGAGTGTCCGAAAAGAATGTCCAATGCATTCAGCAAATGTTCATGCGCAGTCCGAGGAAGTTGACGTGCCGAACCAGCTGGGAACTCCAAATGCCTCTTACGACGTTGTGGAAAGTGTTGCGAGAGCAGTTGGTTATGAAACCTTACAGATTTCGGCTAGTGCAAGCTCTGTATTGTACATCATTCGGGCTTTTCGTGATGTCACATTGAATATTTGTGATCACGGGGATAACCAAAATAAACTTCATATTATATCCTTCAGAAAGATGCATGGATTAAATCTATGATTTGTGTTCTTTGGTAAATATAGCATTTCAAAGTTGGTATATTATTTTGTGAACAGCTTGTATATCTTGTGCTTGGAAAAAAGGATGGCGGAGCGCACAAAATATTTGGCGGGATTCTGAATCGGCAAAGCCATTGTAAACATGTGTTACTCGAACTAGACTCCACGTAGCAATGATTATTATTATTGTTTGGTTTATTAGAATTTTTGGCGTCGACTACTAAGGTCGTTTTGCGCCTTTTACACAAGTTATGTCTGTACGCAGCCCGGGACAAACACAAATATCCATGCCCAAGCCGGGATTCGAACCCACGATCTGGCGGACTCGAGAACTAGAAAGCCTACGCCCTAGCCCTCTCGGTCACCTCGGCCGGCTGTAGCAATGACGAACAGCCGCGAGAGGGAAGTGGAAGGCTAACAGTTAAAGCTAGTATAGCCAAATTAAGCACTAAAATATTACTTGTCCAATAAAGAGGTTGTAACCTTACTTTCCAGATATGCCTCGTATAAAAAAATCACTTGATCTTCACACACTTCTCTCCCATTTAGCTTTTCAGATAAATTTAGGATAAGGCAACCTGTAAGAATAGCATCCAAGATACAGAAGGGCTTGATGGCCATTTGCACGACGTCTTACAGGAGCAGTATGGAGAAAGGGTCAATGAAGACGAAATTGACCAAATATCCGAAGATCTGCTGCACCATCCTGCACAATCAGGCCATGTTTTATCCATTATCTTTGTATAGAGCACATCTTGGCTCCGCTCAGTTTAGTTGAATATAACACAGCCTGGTTGTTTATGGTAAATTTTAGAATAAGCAAGTTCAGGACTTTTTTTTTTTTGCCAAATTTCACTAACTGTGTAGGATGTAATTATTGAAAATGCAAAATGTAAATGCATGAGAACATGCTACCACAAAATCAGTGTATGGTTTGCAGCGGTAAGGCAATGAAATTCTTTGCAAAGTAGTTAAAATCTTTTCCGAACTATGTAAAAGCATGATGCAAAGTTTGACGGCCATCGGTTCGTGATTGTAGAGATTATTGAGAATATACACGCATTGGCTTTTATTCACATTTAGGTTGTCATTTAAGTTTATGACTTCAGCAGTGGAAGACACGCATCGAAATATGTTTTCAAAACAATGGTAGTCATGTAAAGCATTTTATATAAATAATATGGTTTTCATAAAAAAAATACGTATTTTTCCTATGTATGGAAATTTGTAGATTAATTATCTGTTCTATCTGATTAATTATATTGTGATATCGCTTGTATGATTTTACGTTCCATTACATGGCTTTACTTCTCAAATGTCAAAACAATGTTATCGATGAAGAGACGCTACGTTTTTTGTTTTTTTTTTAAATGCCTATGCTATCTGCGGTTTATTATATCAATAAAAAATTTACAACAATTAAAATTCTGACCATCCTGAGTTTCACAATAATGTTTATTTTAATTATTAGGACCGATAGGTACTTATGTTTTCACAATGTGCGTCCGTCCGTCCGTCTGACTGTCTGTCCGTTGGTGCTCTAGCTTTCGAACGCTTCCGAATTTTCGACTTCCGTTTTCGCAATTCGACAACTTAGGGAAATCGGAAGTCTGAGTTCGTTGGTGGAAAAAATCGGTGAACTACTTCCGGTTCAAAAGGTCAAAAATAATATAGGGGACCACGTTTTTCACTATACATTCCCATATATAAATGGCCTGTGCATTGCCAAATGCTGTTCTCCCTTTAAGATTCTATAGCTAAAGCAGAGAAAAGGCTTGTGAATTAAGTGAAGACACGTGATCGTCTTCCTTGATGGTTAATATCAGTCAGAACTGGTTCAAGGGTATGTGGTTAAGTGGTACAATTATGGTCCATTGGAAACTTTCAGTGCTAAGATATGGTATGTATTATATCAAACAGCTTGAAATAACATATCATGATTGAATATTGTCACGTAAAATTAACGATAGTCGAAATAGGTTCAATGGTATGTGGTTTCATGGAACCAGTATGGTTCAAGGGAAACTTTCAAAGCTCAGATTTGGCATGTAATATATCAAACGACTTGTAATGTTGTGCCATGAATGAATATAACATGAAATTATTAATAGTCGAAATCGGTTCAAAGGTACCTGCTTTTCGTGGACCCATTATGGTTCATTGGAACTTTCAATGCTAAAATATGGCATGTAATATATCAAACGATTGGAATGATGTGCCATGAATGAATATAACGTAAAATTATTGATAGTCGAAATTGGTTCAAGCGCACCTGCTTTTCGTGGATCCATTATGGTTCATTGAAATTTTCAAAGCTAAAGTATGGCATGAATATATCAAACGACTTGGAATGATGTGTCTTGAATGAATATAACGTAAAATTAATGATAATTGAAATTGGTTCCATGATTCGCGTTTTAATGATACCATTATGAAACTATTGGAAACTTTCTCTGCTAAGATGTGGCATGTAATACTTACGCCTTATATTATCAATAGTTAGTTTGTGTTAGGCAAATTTTAACATTAGCTGGTAGCTACTCATCCCTTCAATGATATATGCTTACGTAGAAAAGCTTTGGTAATAGTTTTTGAAGAAAGATTATTAAATAGGAATGCTAACAAATTAAAGGATTCGTATATGTTCTAATCGTATATGCACAACACTCTTTAACCACAACTAAAAAAGGCGTAAAATAAGAAATAAAACAAAAAGAATGAAAAAACAATACAACCTGTAAACGTCTTTCGAAAGCTTTGCTTTCATCTTCAGCAGACAAGGAGAACCTCAAGAGATTCTTGAGAGAACTGACTTGTTTATCGACAATCGACAATCGAACAGTGTAGTGTATCAGTATTCAAGTGGAACTTGAAGCATAGCTTCCATAATCTCACCCTTCATAATCATATTCCAAGGGAAATACACTGAGCTAGAAAAGAAGCCTGATGTACCCACAAGGGTCATCCAAAGTATGAAAGAAAATTGCCTCCTCTTGGTGGAGGAAAATTTGATTGACGACTGTCTAGACTAGAAGCAGACCACTAGTATTAGATAAAACACGACCTATGAAGTCCAGTAATCTGGAAATAAGACATTATCAATGTCTTCAAAATTAATATCAAGTATATGCCTTGGATCACGATATCTCTTTCTATGCATAGGATGCTTTAAAATGCCCGAGACTAGCTCGTTGCTATGATTTTCTATATAGGGCAGCATGGATTCCATGAGCCCTTGAACGTATTTGCCAATATGAGTCATGTTGAAGTCATTATAAATGGAGGAATTGCGAACAATTCTCCGATCTTTTTGCGCAATAGTCCTAAGGGTAACGTTTTGGAACGTTTGCAGTTCTTTCCATCTAGTCTTACATATTGTGGCCCAGACGGGCATACCATAGGTCAAGATAGTCCGAACAATGACCTTATAGAGTAGGAGTTTATTATCAATGTTTAGAGCACTATTCCGGCCCAGCAGAGCAATCAAGCTAAACTTGGCTCTCCTGGCCTTATTCAACGCATAAGTTGCGTGGGGAGTCCAGGTAAGTTTAGAGTCAATAACAACACCAAGATATTTATAAGTTTCAACCCAGTCCAGTTTTTTGCCATATAGTGTTAGAGAATCTAATGATCTCTTTCTCTTCTTGGAGACAAACATCGCCTTGCATTTGTCTACATTCAATTTTAGCCTCCACTTGCTAAACCAGCTTTCACACTCCTTTAGAGCCTTCTGCAGCCGCGAGACTACTACGGCTGGTTGACGAGCACAGGTCAGTATAGCAGCGTCATCTGCGTAAAAAAAGAGCTTACATTTAGAAGGACTTGGGAAGTCTCGCATAAAATAATTGAATAATACTGGCCCCAGGACTGAACCCTGTGGGACACCAGCTTTTACTTCATACATAGGAGATAGACTATCTCCAACTCTGGCCTGAAAGAACCGGTTGGAGAGAAACGAGTGTATCAGAGTAATTATGTCTTGAGGAAATCCATCCATAATCATTTTAAAAATAAGACCATCGTGCCAGACTTGGTCGAAGGCTTTGTGTACATCGAGAAAAACGACCCCACAGTACATAGAGAGATTAAGGGGCTCATTGATATCCGCTGCGAGCCTCCATGTTTGGAGTTGGCAGGAATGGTTTGAGCGAAAGCCAAATTGTTCATCGCGGATGAGATCGTTGGCATCACAGTGCTCAATGAATCTCTTGAGAATTGTTTTTTCCAGGATTTTGGAAATTGATGGTAACAAGCTGATGGGCCTGTAGCTAACAGGATTTGCAGGATTTTGTCCTGGCTTAGGAATGCTTAAGACAACTGATTGCTTCCAAGCATCCGGGAAGTAAGTGTTCTTCCAGCAGTCGTTAATCACTTTTGCAATATCTTGAATTGTATTTGGAGGTAAATTTTTCAAAGCAGTGTTCTTAATAGAGTCTTTACCTGGAGCTTTTCTTGTTTTTAAATTTTTAATGATGCTTAGGACTTCATTTACATCAATGCTATGTTTTGGGAATTCATTGCCGTGAATACTATAGAAGCCAGTTATGCAGGATTTTACTTTCTCGGACATATCAAGTCCTATTTGCCGACCATCAGTAGGCGTGACAAACTGTTCTGAAAGTGAGCTTGCAATAAGCTGCGCTTTATCATCATCATTCGTGATGAATTTGCCATTTTGGGCTAACAGAGGTGGGATATTTATGGCTTTCTTGTTTTGCAAGACTCGAACCATGCACCACATAGAGTTATCGTGGGTCGACAGACTCTTAACTTTATCATTCCATCTGGCATTACGAAGTGCTTTTACCTCCTCGTGAACTCTTCTTGTGAGCCTATTATACTTGGTCTTAAGCCATGAATCACGAGTTCGGTACCACTGCCTTCTAACCTTATTCCTTTGCTCAATTAATTGTTTGATTTCTGGGGTGAGATCAAGGTGATCAGCTCGCTTCGACTCTAAGGGCGAAGCACTAGAGTCAATAGCTGCATTTATACGTTCAGTAAGCCTTTTCACAGTAAGCCTAAACAAGTAAGCTGACTTGTTTATTGAATTAGCAAGGTATATATAGTGAACAATAACCAATAGAAACAAAAAAACCCTGAAAACGTGATCACCGTTTTGGTAACTGGGCCACCCATTGGATCAAACTAGATTCACCAATTAGGCCCCTGTCCGAATTTAACAGTAACTGCTTATCCGTTTTATTTATAGCTAAGCTTTCGTAAGAATCTAACAAGTATTTTTTATTGACCGATTTTATGAATTTCACACTATTCATATGGAATTCGTGGCCTGTATCCAGGGAATGCTTCGCGATGGCTGACTGGTTGCTTCTGCCAAATCTTGTGTGGTTCAAATGCTCCTTAAATCTTGTTTCTATGCTTCGGATCGAAAGCTAAAACCATCGAAGGTTCGATGGTTGTTCGATGCATCGCAGGTTCGATGGTTGTTCGATGCATCGCAGGTTCGATGGTTGTTCGATGCATCGCAGGGCACTATAATAAAACTATGTGGAAAAGGTGAATTATATTATGTGGTGCCTATAGAGGTGTATTAGCTTTTACAATTTAAACCAGATAATTCCATTGCTCTTACTTTTTTAAATATCTGCCTTTGCTGGTGGATAATTTTGTTTTCAACGAATGAGTTAGTCATAAAATTTCCCTGGGATAACTCAAATTTTTTGTAACTGTAGGAATCACTAGTTATTCTAAATTACTCAAATCTTTCTAAGATTTATTTTGAGAAAAGAGAGATTACTCTTCATAATAGCTGATTTTCGAAGAAGGAACGGAGATGCCCGTGCAAATCTTTCGCCGTTAACATGCATGGTTCGCTTTGGCAGTATTCCAAGATTTGCGAGCCTGGCTGCTCATCCTCACTTAGACGTGCTAGCTGCAAGACTGCATTGAACAGAACTGTTGAACAGATGAGCTTAGTAATTGATATTCTATTGCTAGAATTGCGGAAACCATTATAGAAACCATTATAGCGGATGACAGATGAGCTACAATAAGACAAGTTGCCTCAGCACTATCGGAGATCATAGGCAAATATGTATGCCATTCTACAATACACAGAAGACTAGCAGACATGGACATCAAAACATGCATTGCATCGAAAAAGCCGATTCTAACATCGGCTCAGAAGAATAAACGTCTCGAATGCGCGAAAAAACATTATAAACTGGATACCGTTAATGTGGAGTAAAGTTTTGTTCAGTGCGAATCCTTGTTTTGTCTAGATATGAATATCAGAAATAGTGTGGAGCTGCCGTAAACAAGCAGCTCAATCATCCTGTGTGAATCGTCAAGCAAAGAACCCAGTCAAGGTTATTGTTTGGGGATGTTTTGGAAGCAAAGGTGTAGGAGAAGTCCTTTGTATCATCAATTCAAAAGTTAATTCCGATGTTTATTGTGAATTGTTGGAAAGTTATTTGATTTCAAGTGTTGAATCTCTCTTTCTTTACCAACATGATGGCGCACCTGCTCATAGGTCGAAGAAATCTATATAAAGCTTCAAGAAAAGGACATTCGTGTTAATGAGTGGCAGGGTAACTCCCCAGATTTAAACCCAATTGAGAACATGTGGGCGATAATTAAGATTCGCTTGAGAAAATTATGTCCCAGGACGAAGTCGGACTTGATTCGATGTGGGCTAAAATTGATGCAGATTATTGTGATAACTTATTTTGAAGATGCCTAAGCGTTGTGAAGCAGTAATTCATACTAAAGGAGAATTCACAAAATGGTGAGGAAAAAAACCCCAACTTTTGAAACAATTTTTTTGTTTTTGAGACAAATTAACGAGATATACAGTTCAATAAATTCTTTTGTTTAAAAATACTTACTAAAATTTTTGTGAGCTAATACACTGGATGAATCTCGTTTCGGGAATCTCGATAAAGGGAGGAAGCGAGTAGGCTGGAGGAAGAAAGAAGCCAGGGAGAAGGAGAAGCTTGCTGAATTGCGTAGTAAGAGCTCTGCATCGTTAGCCGAGGAGGAGGCGATGGCAGAAAGTGATAATACGCTGGACGAATGTTGAGTTATTGATACAGTGAGCGGGTTGGCGTAGTTGGCTTCCACACGCTTAATAGTGTCTTCTCGGCAACCAGCTAACATAGTGAGCATTAGCCAAATATCTTGTGCGGTTGAGAAGGTCGAAGCAGTAGCACCGTTGAACGGAGGTGGACGGTTATTCGTTAGGAAGACAAATTGTGAGTGTTGTTTAGTCATTTTCCAAAGTCAGCAGAGCACACCCTTCTTTAAGCTGCTAGCGCCTAACCTTCGGGTGGCTTCCCCCTCAAGTGCACGTATTTGCGCTAATTTCTGCCGATCCCCGTTAGCTATGACTGTGTATATCTGTGCCGAGCCCCGTTAGCCATGACTACCTAGTTATAAGGCTTTTGATTGCAAATCATCTTTACTTTATTGGTTAATATTAAAATTTATCGACTTTTTCCCTACACTTTCTATTTTATTTATTCCATTGCGTATATTTTAATTTATCACTTGATACTGTGTGGTTTATATGGAGAACGTGATCAGGAGAAGATTCCCACCGCCTGTTTCCAACAAGGCTTTAGCGGCCATATTGGTTGAAGTGTAGTATAAAAATGGGCATTTATGTTATTCGTAGTTTGTATTTGTCTATTCCTCAACGTATATCTTAGCTGTATTGGGTTCAAAGGATCCCTTATACGGAATATAATCTTTGATTTGTGTTCGAGTTATTTTGTCCAATCCAAATGTCTAAGTTCTGGATTACTCTGTATGATGGAAAATTTCGCAAAATTTGGTAACTTAGAAGTGCATTTCGTGTAGGCTTTTCTTGAAGAAATTTTACGCAGATGTTGACATTAGATGTTGACAGACTTATTTGAAAATTGTGGTAAGATGACTGTTTAGTGGGTGCCAAACGTTGGAGTCTTTTCACTGAAGTGACTTGACTGTCCACGAAAACATTATTTACTTACTTTTCAAACCCGCTTATCCATTAGGGTCGCGGGGGCAGCAGCCCTATGGAGGATCTCCAGCGATCGCGATCTTCCGCCATCAGGTGCATGTCCACCCAAGCGACTCGAACCCAGATTCTCCATGTAGTCTAGCCACCTGGTTCTAGGCCGGCCCCTTGGTCTCTTACCCACTGGCTTGGAAAATAACAACTACCTAGGAAGACCAGTTTCCAGCATCCGTATCACGTGGCCATGCCAGCGCAACTGAGATCTCTCAACGCGGAGAAGTAGCGGTTCAACAGCTAAATACTCCTTTATTGTGCTGCTGTGCACTCTATCTGGTAGGGTAACACCTGCCACACCTCTCAGAAATCTCATTTCGGCCGCTTGTACCCGCGATCGCACTCTTTCGGTCATAATCCAGGCCTCATGACCATAGATGAGAATGGGGACTGTTGGTATAGCAGAGCATCCTGGTGGCTACTTTATGCTCTTTCTCTTTGTGTGTTAAGCTGTGTGTGTTCTTGTGAGAAATAAATAGTGCTTATACAATATGGCGATGAGACATGCATAGCCTAAAGTGTGCTCGATGTATTTATTAAAACAAAAATATCCCACACTAACAGGTTATGGGCCCAGCACGCTTCCACTGCGTAGACGAGATTCAGGATAAGAACTAAAATAACTAAGAAGCCATCAGAGCCCAATCGTGAGCGGTGGAAGCAAGGAATTCGTCGAGCCAAGCCGAACAAAGAGGGAGCGAGAAATCGAAAGTTACGTGAATAAATTGAACTCTTTAAAACTAAACAAAACAAAAACCGAAATGGCTATGTCAAGTATGTATAACATAGAAAAATTAAGTGCAGACAATTACGAAAGTTGTAAATTACAGATGAAAAGCGTTTTAATTTACAATGATCTATGGAAATATGTTAAAGAAGAAGCTATAAGACCCGATGATGTAAATCAACAAGTAGAATGGGACACTAAGAATCAAAAAGCACTCGCCTTGATTACTTTGAGTATAAAGCAAAACCAACTGCTATATGTTAAAAACTATGAATATGCTAAATACGCGTGGAAAAACCTTAGTGACGTATATCAATCAAAGGGTCCTGCAAGGAAAGTAACATTATATAAACAGCTAACTCAGCTAAAAATGAAAGAGGACGATTCCATAACCCTGCACCTGCAGAAATTTTCGGAACTTGTAGAAAGACTTTCAGAAATAAAGTGCACCATAGATAATGAACTCTTAACTGTAATGTTGTTGTGCAGTTTACCGAGCAGCTTCGAACATTTTGTAATGGCAATAGAAGTACGGGATGAAATGCCTTCCTTCGATATACTAAAGATTAAGCTCCTAGAAGAAGAAACTCGCAGAAAAGAGGAATCCTCTGCTGATTCGTAAGAAGCATTCAATGCAAAACACTACAAGAAAAATCAGAATTTTAAGCAAGAATCTACAGCGAAGGACTCAAATAAACAAAATGCACCTTTTAAATATGCCTGCTATAACTGTGGGAAAATCGGACACAAAATAGCTGATTGTCGTTATAAACGCAACAATACAACCTCTATAAAAGGGAGATATAGAAACAAAGCATCGTTGGTAGAAAACATAGAAAGTGAAGAGTACGCGGATGAAGCCTTCTTTACTTCATTTGCTACTCAAGCATTGAAGAAACACGAATGGTGCTTGGATAGCGGCGCCACCTCACATATGGTACATATGACGACCACTTCATGGAATATACAGAACGTTCAAATCAACATGTACAATTAGCTAATGACAGCCGAGTAAAAATAAATGGAGTCGGGAAAGTACGACTGCCAATACAATCAGAAAGAAGTGGAAGAAATATCACCTTGAACCTGAATTAAAAGGAAACCTGCTCTCCATTTCAAAAATAACGCAGAGTGGATATAAAGTCATTTTCAACGAAAACGAAGCCCAAATCCAATCAAAAGAAGAACAGATTGTGTGTAGAGCAAAAAGGAAAGAAAACCTATACGTAGTAACAACCGAAAAAACGATGCAAGCATATGAGCAGGACGACATTACTACCAGATGGCATCAACGTCTTGGACATCTTAACCTTCAGGCCATGAAACAACTCTATAAACAAAATATGGTTGCTGGACTAAAAATAGATCTGAACAAAGAATCTCTGGATTGTATAATATGTGCGAAAGGAAAAATTACAAGGCAACCCCACCCTCCTTCACAGAGTACAACAAAAGAAATCTTAGAAATTATACACTCTGACATCTGGGGACCTGTTCCAACACAGTCAGTTGGAGGAGCAAAATACTTCGCCACCTTCATTGATGATAAAAGCAGGTTTGTTCATGTTGCCTTTTTGCGAAAACGAAAAGATGTCGTTCAAGCATTCAAGAAATTTAAGAATCAAATAGAAAAAGAAACGGGACAAAAAATAAAAACCCTAAGAAGTGTCAATGCTAAAGAATACCTAAGTAAAGAATTTACCTTATATTTACAGAATGAAGGAATCAAACGTCAACTTACAGTGGAGTATACACCCCAACAAAATGGAATTGCCGAACGTGCTAATCGTACATTGGTAGATATGGCACGTTGTATGTTGCTACAATCAGAATTACCACAAAGCTTACGGGCAGAAGCAATTAATACAAGTGTATACATCAGAAACCGCAGCCCAACAAAAATTTTGAAAAACATTACCCCATTTGAAGCCTTGAACGGAACTAAACCCTATGTTGGATTTTTCCGAGTCTTTGGAAGTAAAGTAATTGCCCATGAAAAGGGACCAAAACAAAATAAATTCGACCCAAAAGGACGAGAGTATACATTAGTGGGATACTCAGAAGAAGCGAAAGCGTACCGATTGTGGGACAAGAATAAAAGAACCATTATAAAAAGAAGAGATGTCAAATTCTACGAAAAACTATACACCTATGAACAAGAATTATCTGATTCAACTTGTGCAAAAATCCCTTTACAAGAACCAATTGATGAACAAATTCGAGTTGAAGAATCAGGAAGACCAGAAGAAGAAGCAGATGAACCAGTAGACACCCATCAACCAAAGCGAACAGTAGGACGGCCTAAGATAGAAAGAACTGGAAAATCTGGAAGACCGAAAAAGATCCATCATTATACCCAAGAAGCATTAAATTTAGCATATGATGATATAGAGCCTGATCCAAACACAGTGGAAGAAGCAGTGACCAGCTCCAAAGCAGAGTCATGGACACAAGCAATGAAAGAAGAGTTCGACTCACATATGAAGAACCAAACGTGGATCTTAGTTGACAGACCATTAAATAGAAAAGTAATAGATTCGAAATGGGTTTTTCGAACAAAAAGAAAAAGTGATGGAACGATAGATCGTTACAAGGCAAGACTTGTGGCCAGAGGATGCCTACAAACTTACGGACTAGACTACGAAGAAACATTTTCTCCTGTGGTGAGGTACAATACAATCAGAGTCCTCTTGGCATGTGCAGCGGAATACAATCTTTATGTCCATCAGATGGATGTAACTACAGCATACCTTCAGGGGGACATTCAAGAAACAATTTTCATGGAACAACCTAAACCATTTATCAATAAAGAAGACGAGAAGAGGGTATGCCTCTTAAGACGTCCACTTTATGGACTAAAACAAGCTGGCAGACAATGGCACAAGAAACTAGATAATCAACTAAAGGAATTTGGGATGAAGCAACTTCAGTCTGATCCTTGCGTTTACACATGGCAAGATAATAAGAAACTGATCATCATAACAATTTATGTAGATGATTTGTTAATCATATCAAATAACTTAGAACAACTGAAGTGCATGAAAGAAAAATTAATGAAAACATTCACAATGAAAGACCAAGGAGAGATACATTATTGCCTGGGCATTCAAGTAAAACGTGAGGACGCAACTGGGATCATAAAAATCAATCAGAAGAATTATATTGAAAATCTTCTGCGAAAGTTCAAGATGGACCATGCAAATCCCGTCTCAACAATACTAGATTGCAACCAGAAATTAACCAAAGAAAAGTGCCCAAAGACAGAACAAGAGAAGGAAAATATGCAAAGCAAGCCATATAGAGAGCTTATCGGATCACTGCTTTACCTTGCCAATGCTACCCGACCTGACCTCTCATATGCTGTAAGCAACCTTAGTAAATTCTTGTCGAATCCAGGAGAAGCCCATTGGAAAGCGGCAAAACGCATTTTACGATATTTACAGTATACAAAAGATTATGAAATAACATATCAAAGGAATAACCAACCAATCATCGGATATTCTGATGCCGATTGGGGAAGTGATACTGATGACCGCAAATCACACTCAGGATACGTGTTTACTTTGGCCGGAGGGGCAATCACCTGGGAGTCAAAGAAACAGAAAACAGTTGCCTTATCAACAATGGAGGCAGAATACATTGCCTTAACTGAATCTACAAAAGAAGCTCTGTTTCTCCAAAACTTACTACAAGAACTTGGATTTCATAAGTTCGTATCTGATCCAATACAGATATGCTGTGACAACCAAAGTGCCTTATTCCTTGTAAAACAGCGTAACCAACACGGACGATCCAAGCACATTGACCTGAAATACCACTTCATCCATGATGCGCAGGAAGAAGGAAAGTTCATCACAACCTATGCGCCTGCAGACAAGATGCTAACAGACATTCTTACCAAACCAACCACTGCAGCTCAACTGAAACGATGACATTCAGCATTTGGACTAACCGATTCTTCTTTATCATTTAAGTGAAAGAACTGTTCAGTGGACTCATTTTTATATTTTTTAATGTTTAAGTAATAAGAACATTATGCATATTTACATGAAAAATTAGATTATCCGTATATAATTTATATTTTATTGAGTAAATTAGAATTTGTGGTTAACTAGTTAAAATTATATCGCTAGTGACCACGGGATGCTCTGCCGGAGGGGTGTTGGTATAGCAGAGCATCCTGGTGGCCACTTTATGCTCTTTCTGTTTGTGTGTTAAGCTGTGTGTGTTCTTGTGAGAAATAAATAGTGCTTATACAATATGGCGATGAGACATGCATAGCCAAAAGTGTGCTCGATGTATTTATTTAAACAAAAATATCCCACACTAACAGGGACAAAGATAGATTTGAAGATGGAGAGCTTGGCTTTATTACCCAGCTCGCTTTTCGTTACCATGGATCGCCACAGTTCACGTCTGACACAGCTTGCTGCACCGATCCGAGCATCCAACTCTTTTTCCTGCCACCCGTCACTCGTGAATGCAATCCCGAGATACTTGAACTTCTCCACCTGTCTCAATGGGGCTCCCCTAACATGGAAAACGCACTGACCAGGCTGTCTTGAAAGGGCCAAAATCTCAGTCTTAGCCATACTGATCTTCATCTCAGCTTCTTCACGTTTGGCTGCAAACTGTTTTAGTGCATGCTGCTGAAGGTTAGTGCGAGAAGACCCAAGGAGGACAAGGGCAACTTCTCCACCAAGCAGTCGCCCACACAAACACGCTTATGGCCTCGGCAGCCCCTGTCTATCCAGTGCATAAAGATAATGAACAAGAGGGGCGACAGTACGCACTCTTAGCTTAGCGGAGTCCAACATCCACGGTGAACGGTCTTGACTTAATGCCATTTATCCGGACACACATCTCAGATCTTTCGTATAGAGACATGATAGCAACCAGTAATTGCCCATCCACTCCATACTCTTGCAATACATGCCATGGCTTCTCCCGAGGAACTCTGTCTTATGCTTTTTTGAGGTCCACAAAGCAAACGTAGACATCTTTTGCATACTCCGAGTATTTCTCAAAGATTTGCCTTAGAGCAAAGATGTGATCCGTCGTGCTTCGGTCAGGTCGGAAACCACGCAGTTTGGAGTCGACTATTTCCCGACTTCTCTTCTCAAGACACTTAGCATATACTTTTCCAGGAATGCTGAGCAAAGAGATGCCTCGATACTTGTTGCAATCTCTCTGATCTCCCTTTTTGAAGATAGGGATCACAATTCCTGTCTGTCATTGCTTATGGGCCGGGCCAGATATCCATGCAAGCTGACGCACCCGATTCAGCCACAGTATACCATCCTGCTTTAAGGCCTTTAACATCTCGGACCGGATTTCATCACCACCTGCAGCTTTGCCAGTCTTCAGGGACTTAATTGCCCATCTGACTTTTGCTTCGGTGATACTACCGTGACTATTCTCTGCTCCAAGGTGCACCTCATGTGCCTCAGTTGTTGCTGTCACCGGATTAAGAAGAGATGCAAAGTATTCCTTCCACCTATGCAATACGCTCTCCTCCGTTTTCAGAAGCTTCCAATCTGAACTCTTAATACTTTGTGATGAAAGAGACTTCTTTCCACGGAGGCAGCGTACGGCCTGCCAGAATACCTTGTTTGCCGAACCATAATCTGCCTTCAATTTCTCCCCGAAACTTCTCCCAGGCCTTGGCTTTAGCTGTTGATACTGTATTTGCTGCTGCTTTTCGCGCCTCATTGTACCGTACTCGACTCGAAGGTGAAACTCCAAGAAGATATGTTAGAAGTCCAACAACTGCCACTCCTCTTCAACAGTACCACGATCACTGGGTAGTTCTTTGAAACTTGAAGATATGTTATCTGCAAAGGTCTTCCTCACAGCTCTATCCTCTAATGCCTCCCATTTGATGCGCCAAGTCTGTCTGGACCTAATATTTCGCTTGGTTGACAGGGATTCAGAGAACTGCAAAGTGCAGACATCAAGGTGGTGATCAGTTGATAGTTCTGCCCCTCTCCTCACACGAGTATCCAACACTGATCGAAATAAGTCAGCTGACACGATTACAAAATCAATCAGTGACTTCTGGTCCATAGCATCCCTGTACCAGGTATACTTATGGACATCCCTGTGCTGGAAGAAGGTGTTTGTGATGGAAAGTCCATTGTTGCAACAGAGATCCAACAAGCACCTCCCATTCGCATTTAAATCGGGGTTACCATTCCTCCCAATCACGCCTTCCATGTTTGGTCATCAGCCCCTACATTTGCATTGAAGTCGCCCACCAGGATGACAGAATCTGCACTCCTTCTCCTGCTAAAAGCAGTATCAACTTCATCTAGAAAGAGTGGGTACTCTGTGACTACATTCGGAACATATGCAACAAATAGAGAGAGAGAGACCGTTTCTCTATCTGAAGCCTCAGGAGACACAGTTTTCCACCTAAAGGGGTCCAATCTGCAACATAATCTGCCAGCCGGGGACTTGTGAGTATCCCCACTCCGCCTGAGCAGTCATCTTAGGAAGGCACCTGAGTAGAAGAGCTTCCACTCTCCTTCTAAGTCCACAATTCCAGAACCCGGACGTTTCGTATAGGTAATACCTATGATATCCAGTCGATATCGTTTGGCTTCCTCCACCAACTCTGATTCCTTTCCTGTCATGGAGAATACGTTCCAAGTGCCGATTGACAGCGCCCGATCCCGTTGTCGCTTTACCCGTTTCTCATCCTGGGTAAAGGCATGCACTGCCCCCGACCGTTTCCTTAAGCGCATAGCGAGTGCACTGGTGGGGCTTCTTGGAGGCATTGCTCCGAGATAACAGCCGGGAGACTGTCGACTATTTTTCGAACAAGAGCCTCTGCCTAACTCCCAACGCGGGCGACTTTAACCTGAGCCACAGCCGATGCAGTATGAATTCTCTCATTTGGATACTCTTCGTCTCACTTCTCAACCAGGACCTTTCTGGCAAGGGTGGCCCTAAAGTAGCAGCGCTACAACCAGCATAGCTCACAGAATCACTGAAGCACTCAAACCTCTGACCCGCAGTAAGGGGTCGTCCACTCAGGGGACGAAAAAGTTATTTTTTAATAAAATGAAAATGAAAACAGCCTGTTCGATAATCGACGAAAGAGTTTAATGGAGCTAGTTGAAAACTAAAACGTAGAGAAAGGTTAACTCTGTGATACCGGATAGGTTAGGCTTTTAAACTGTGAAGAGAGGAATTGATGCATTTCTTCAGTTACACTAAAACTTCTGAATTCTTAAAACTAAAAAATTGTCAGATTTATCGATTTTAAAACAGTATGGTTTTATTCATTTTCTTAAGCACTTTGTGTTAATTATTAAAATTTTATAAAGGAAACTGATACGTTTAATTATGTTCATACTCCAGTTCTTATCATTACGTCATATAATTTGACGCTGTAAATATGTTCTTATAGAAATCTCACGAACATAACACCAGCTTTAATTTTAATAATGAAAAGAAGTTTTCACTGGGAATGTTTTCTGATGTTTAATAATCTTAAATTATCTTTTTTAACAATGAAAAAAGCAAATTTTGTTTTCTATTATTTCCTTTGTTTTTTGTTTTTTTAAAAATTGGTTTGCATTGTGTCAAGGGTCTTTTTTATCACATCTAATGAGGCACTTAAACTTCAACATTTTGAGTTATTGCCAGCTTCCAAATTTCTTTTAGGTACAGTATTCTTTTTTCTCTCCTTGTTTTCCTTACGATAAAGAAAGGGTAAATGTATGGACCTGTTTGACCTTGACAGAAAACATTTTTACTTTATGGACTTGGCTGCCAAATTAGGTCGCGGAATTCTTTCAGACATTTTTTTTCCCACACTTAAAACGGTGACTTTTTTTTTAAATTTAAAACCCTTGGACTATTTTTATAATGATTTTTTTCAAAAGTATTTATTTCATTTCAAATAAATAAAGCAATAAATAATAGTAATAAAATTTATTGCTATTTCACTGATTTAATATTTAACAATTTAAATTTGTCGACGTATATGCATTTAATCGTATGTTAAAAATGGGAATTTCTTTACATATTTTATGAGCATCCAATTCTTCTGTTCTATGCACATAATATCAGAATATTAATTATGGGCATTACTGTATCTACATTGAGTTGATTGGGACATGATCCAAGGAAATTTGCCTAGAGCATCTAAGGCAATTTTACATGCGCTTTAATCTATTTCTTTTCCTTATATACTATTTTGAAACTATGATAAGCTTAAAGTGAACTTTTAGTCAAAAAAATTTTTTTGATATTTTATACATCTAAGTCTAAAAACACTAGTCCGCGTGGAAAAAAATCAATGTCTACCTTTATTTATTATTAAACCACATTTTTAGACGAAAAATTATAGCCCATGGAGGCCGCCATCTTTCCCCGAATGCGCAAAGGAATACGGGAATTATGTGACGTCAGGTATGGCCTGCGCAAAACAAGGCGAACTATAGACGAGAACGCGCAGCTGCAACAGGCGATCCAGTTTTAAGAAATAACGTGGTTTACTGCATTGCTTATGGCTGTAATAATAGCATAGCCTAATAATAACAAGTCTGTAAAGTCTCGTTTTCATGTGTGACCTTTTTTGTACTACGCATGCGCGAAAATCCCTAGTGGCCATTGAGCTATTTAAAGCCAGTTTAAATGGCATAGCAATAGCATAGCCTAAGAAAAAATCCATATATTATTATAATGGTCACTATTTTTATTCACTTAATTGAATTAATAAAATTTTTTGATAAATTCGATTAGGAATTTTTTATTTCTGGAAATTTCAGTAAAAATATTTCGTGATTCATTAAATTAATAAAATATGTTGTGGTTCATTGTACATAAGTACTCATCCATCAACCAGTCAGCATGAAAGCATCCGATTATATATAAATAATACATAATATCAGACGAAAGATTTGGAAATTAGTATTTTATCAAATTGCAATTAATTTTTCATTGTAGATTCGATGTATTCAATATAATCAAAAATACTTGTTTGCTTTATCATACAAATCCATATAATTATAATAATGAATTATTTTCCATGTTAGGATACTATAAAATGAATCGTATAACGTGTAAAAATAAGTTTATTTTGAAAATAATATTCTATTATGTAATATTTAGTATCTGATATATTCTACTTACACAAAAAAATGTTTGCTATCCCCTCCCCGTCTCGCAATATCCCGTTCCGATTTTTAAACTATCTGGTCACTATAATAGCAATTACTGATTATAAAAAAAGTTATTATTTTAAATGAAGAAAAATAATAGCGTGAAGAGCTATTTAAAAAAATAATACGTACGCATTCGAGCCCAATCGTCTTACAATCTCGGCGACAAACTTTTTTCCACAGTCTCTTTGTTGCTGAATACAAATTTTCAGTTGTATAATTATATTTCAATCCCAGTTTAAGGAAAAAATAATAAAAAACTATAGATTTAACTGAGGAAAAAAGTTTCTCTTCCAGTTTCTTGTACTAACTAAAAACATTTATGTTGAAGTTATTTACTAAATTGACAATATTCTATGCAATTATTAGTGCATGTATTTATTTCAAATTTTTGTTAGAAGAGCGGGTAAAAATTAAACTTAAAATAAAAAAAAAACCCAACAAAAACCAAAATATAAAAATAGAATCAATATTAACCAAACGGATCACTACTATAATAAACATAAAACATCATTATAAAAAGTCTAAGATTTCCTTTTTATTCCAGTTTGAAAGAGGCAATTTATTTATCAAATAACTGTGCTAATTTTTAAATATAGAATCAGTAACGAACTTTTAATTAATTTCGTTGAAAATGTGTGACGGTTATATTCAATTCTGAATTAAATTCTTAAATCAAGAATTAAGGTATAAAATAAAACCTGTTACATCTATTATAATATTTTATTATAGTATTCTTTTTTTTTTTGCCTTTACTACTTCAAAGTGTTAAAGTCTCCAATGAAATTAATAATTTTATATTGTGCTTATATGTAAATCTTCAAAAATAAGAGCAATCGTATTTTATAGGATTCATTTAAATCATAATTGATTTAAATGTTTAAATCATACAAATATATGTTCAAAAATAAAACATGTATTATCTTCAAAAATGTAATCAAAAATAAAATAATAATAATAATAATAATAATAATAATAATAATAATAATAATAACATAAAATATCTTTAAAAAGCCTAAAGAAACGTTATTTAGCATTGATTTAACATCAAGGCTGCGCACTAGCGCTTGGTGCGCGATTGTGCTGAAACGTAGAGTTGGTCACACTTACATCAAAGACGCCGCCATCGAGTTTACAGACTTGTTTTTATTAGGCTATGATAATAGGTCTACAACAAACAAAACTTGCAGCTGGTAAGTTGCAGCTAAAAAATCAACTGTTGAAGCAATGGTTGCATAATATTAACAAGGAAATAGTCAGGATGTGTTCGGATCATTTTACTGAATCCTGTTATGAGAGAGATTTCAAGGGAGAAATATTAAGGGTCGCAAGAAGCGAAGTAGGCCGCCGTCCTCGTCTCCTGAAGCCGGACGCGATAGCGACGGATTTCGTTCATCAGCAACCTGAACAAACACCAAGGAGAATACTATCCAAACAGCTCCAGAAATACAAAGACCGATTTGAAATAAGTTTAAAATTCAAAATGAAATGTCAGTATTTCTTATATACTTTACGGTAAAAGGAACGAGGTTAAAATACATCGCCGAACTTGACCGCATTAGGCTTAACACGCGAATGATAAAATAGATTACTGTTAACCTTTACCCAAATGGCGATATTAATCAATTTTTACAAAAACAGAGAAAAAAAAAACTGTAAGTAATTCTTAATATTTATAATCCATTTAACCTTCGGGTTACCGTCCTGATGCTATGATTGTTTCATTTGATGGTTCGTGAGTCTTTGATTGGGAATATCTTACCCAGTGCTGCCAATGTGCGTGTAATTACACGATTTGTGTGTAATTTGAGTCAGGTGTGTGTAAAAAAAATTTTGTGTGTCATTGCGTGTAATCGACCAGACCATAAATCTAGATTAGATTATTAGATTATTCTCCGGTCTCCTACACACAACCACTCCACTCCGACTTGCACTCCGAGCACCGAGCCGAGCATATTAAATTGTTCAATAATTTTGTTAAATTA
>JAHWFO010008089.1:5826268-5840658 GCA_023313115.1 Rhysida immarginata
AAGAACTTCATCTACATCCTCAATAGACTGGTTTTATTTCTACCATCAACAACATCTTCAATAGACTACATCCTTTGAGTTTTCTTTCATCTCCCAAGTTTCTTCAAGATTGGTGACTTTAATTTTATTTTTGTTTTTATTATTTCACGATTTTCCCCATTATAAGGAGACTAAACTCATTTTAAATTTAAATTACTATATTAAGAAGCTGGAGCTATTTATCGAGCTGAGACTGAACTATTGGTCTGGGGAAAAAAACAGAATAAAGTGCAATTCAGTATGGTAAGCCCCTTGTATATTAAACCAAAGAATGAAATTATATTTTTTGAGTTAATACGCATTTGAAAAATGATTAGCACTTACTAATACATGTAAATTTAGCAGCTACTAATGTTTTACCTTTTAAAAGTAATAATTATTGTAACGATAACTTGTTTTCTTTTTTCCGAAGGTTAACGGTAGTAAATGGTCGTTATTGGAAAGAATTGGACGCCGCCATGGCGTTGACGTCCTTAGCACGGATGCCATTGAAAGCGAAGAAGCGCAGTCGTCCAGAGTTCACTTCATTGGAAGAGAACACCGGCGGAGAGTGAATCATCATAGGACGGCTTTCAGTTTCTTTGACAGAAACATGTAAAAAACAAAGTGAGACCTAAGTATGTTGTGTAAATATACATCTGATGGCCTGTAACGAAAAGAGCCCCGGTAAACTTTTTAGATGATCCATGTCGATCATATAGATAATGTGTGATCTTGAGATTTTATCAATCCATTTGCTTTTAATATAACATTTACAGTTATTTGCTTTTATTAGGAGATTACTACAACTGTTCATGTACAAAATACTATTTCAGGTGACTACATTAAATAAGCAAAACGAGTATTTCGTACTCGACGTTTGATCGTCGAGCTTAAACATGTGATTAAAAAAAGTACAAATAAATTTTATTAATTCCAATATGAAATTATTAAAGTGACATATTTCTATTACAGTACTAAAATTTTTATCATAATTTTAGGCATCTTCAGGTTTTCTTTTCCTTCTCAACATTCACATAAATTGTGTGATATTTTTTTCTTGTTATCAGATGATAGTCTTATGCGGTGTTAACGACATTTTATCATTCTTTCTTTTAATTTGAGAGCATTGTTAATTATTTAGTTTTTTATTTCTAGTTGTGAAAGCTTGTCTTTGAGAGATGTAGATGTTAGCTTATAGAAATGGAAATATTATGGATGTATATAATAATTTCAGATATTTCTTTATTAATTTATAAGTTTTAAATTATGCTCTGAATGCTTGTGCTAGTTCATTGCCAGCCTCTTAGATAATCACATTTGTGGATAGTTTGTCAATTTCCTTGTCTTCGAATAAAAGATAGTTAAAATTCTATAGAAAATACGTAACGAGAATTGAAAATTAGATTTAACAGTTTCAAAGTAAGCCATAGAATATTAAAATGAATAATATGGAGTACAAATTTCTGTATGATTCCAAGTAATATTAAATTGTTATACGATGATTTCACGAAATTAGATGTCTAAAGAAAGGCAACAACAATCGCTGTGGAAAAAATCATTATTATGTATAATTTTGCAAGGACACTGAGTTTTAGTATGTGCATAACTCTTTTACAATCAAATTTGACAAATTTTAAATATTCGAAAAAATAAAGAATTTTGCATAAAATTAAGTAAATGCAAATAAAAAAAAGTAGAGGAAAATCATATTAAAAGAGATCATATTGTTTTCATAATAATGAACAGATTCAACCCCTTTAATGTGGCATAAGGTTAAAGTTAAGAAATTATGAAAGTTTTAGAAGTAGGTTACGTAAATGCACATACAAAATTAAATTCTTTTGGGAGATATATCAAAATTATCTATTAATCTAAAGTTTTCAATATCTAATATTTTTCTTATTTCCATTAAATATCTCAGAAAAATATTATAACAGTCTAAGTTATCTAAAATTTGAAGCAATACTACAGCTATATTCCAATCTTCTCAATTAATCGAAATTTAAACAGTTTTAATTACTGACTTATTTTTCAGTTTCCCAGCGCTTACTCTTTAAAATAGCATTGCTATACTTATTATTAATAAATTTATCTATTTTCTCATTTAACTATTAAATGATAAATGACATTCGTTTTTATAAGCTGAAAGAAATTTATTTTTGAGATATGCCTATTAATTATTATATTTATAACGAGAGTAACGAGTGTAATTTAAAATAGCAAAGAAACCGATTTGGAATGCGCGAATTTCTATTACCAAAACAATAAAAAGTTCATTACTGAAACGCATGAGTCTGTGTGTCTTGTGTTCGCAAAAATTTTGAAATTTTAAAATTCTGCCTTCAGATTATTAATGATCATCAAAAAGTAGAAGAAGAATATCTAAAGACCGATTCTGTATCTCTTATTAGTCTCTCTCTTTAATGTTATACACTTAAAGCTTTATTAATATAAATCAGAAATTGCCAATTCGATCATTGAAAGTCGTGACCACTCGACTTAGGGTCGAATTAGGAAAAAATTAGGGGAAAGCTGGAAATTTTTCTTTTTTATTTTCATCAATAATTTAAACATCTGAGGTGTGAAATAGGATAAACCCTCTTGACCATTCTTGAGTTAGTCTTTAAATCTTATTGCCTTCTTATAAATATCCTTAACAACATATGGATTTTGAATCTTTCTTTCACCCCCGATTTTGGACGCGATCTTGGTATAGAGGCGCCCAATATGTCCCTGGGCAAGCGTTTCAGAGCAAAAAGCGCCTTTGCAAAAATTAATCTCCATATCATTCTTTACAAAAAAAAATTTATAGGGTTTTCCTTTTAGACAACACTATTTAGAAATTAGAGCTGAGAGTAATTTCACAATTTTTCCCCACGTCATTTTGTAATATCAATGAAGAACTTTCTTCCACGACAACTTAATTATAAATCTAGTTGCCTTAGTTTCTTTTAAAGAATCTGTTATAAATCTTATGCAGATCAAGAATTTCTTTTCTGTTACCTTTTCCCAAACGTGTAGAGGAAAATTTTTACAGTAGATGATAGAACCTCTCCCTCTGTAACCCCTACCTTTTAAAGATCTTTGATAGAATCTTAAGTTCTTTGAAAGTAATATCTTCAGTTGTAGTGGGGAGAACCTGTCCGAAATTTTCTGATGGCTATTACAAATAGCACAAACAGTAAAGAGTAATTTACCGCCGTAAACATAACTTAAATACAGTACTAATCTAATATTGTAAAAATCACAGCGCAAGTTTGCTGCGATTCTTCGCATTTATCACTAGCAGTGTTAAGTACTCTGTAAATGGTATCGTAATAATTTTAGATGAAGAAAAAATTAAATCTGCAGTATACATATTTCTCCATGTAGTTATTCCAACTGGGAACAGAGCTGCTCCTTTCCATTTTCCATTTTTATTTAAGATCCTTCAATGAAATTGAGGTATTTATTTTTAATAAATTTTTTGATCGTTATGGCTGAAAGGCCTTGAGTATACAAGGTGTCTCATAAATAGAGGTACAAACTTTAAGGAGAGGTAAAGAACATTGCAAAGGAACCCATGATCGTAAACATCATGGGAAATTGGTAGCAGAGGTATAAGAAAATGAAACGACACAAGACAGTGATTAACGGAAACATTTAGTCCACATAAATATTACAAATGGCGCAGATGATCCCATTTCAGAATGTTCTAGGAGATTTTCGAAGTTTCTATTCAAAATACGTTGTACACTAGCACGACATCCTCTAACGAGCAGCGACGACGGCATGTGGATTCTTCTCTAACACCCAACACATTTTGTTCCTATCCTCACTATGCCTGTTACCTTCTAAAGACCCATATTCGCACAAATTTTGATCCACACAGGGGAATATTAGATATTTCCCCTCCAGCGCTCTCATGAACAGCGCATCTACCGAGGTACAGTGACGTTTCCCGTCATGGGTTCCTATGCAATTCTCACTCCTTTTGATGTTCTCTACCTCCTCTTAAAGTTTGTATCTGTATTTATGAGGCATCTTTACTGTCCTGCAAAGGGTGATGATGAGATTTTCCTTACTGTTGAAAGATGCTGATTTGAAGTGGATCTTGTAGAATTAGAGTAGGACATTGACTCCCTTCCATGCTATGGAAAATGCTGAAACCATCCTAAGAGCAGATATTGACGTCAACATTGTCAGACACAAAGTATGTAAATGTATTGTCAGAGTTCCGTATGTGGATGTTGTAGGGCTGAAAATTGAACTCGTACGAAGAACACAGATTCAACAAAGAACCTGAAGTGCATTAAGATGTTTGGTATTATACTTTTGCATGGAAACTTCAGATCTACTAGATGCATCCATAGATATTGAAAAAACGTCAAGTTTTGATTGGAAAGTTTCACTCTTTTGTGTAAACTTTTCTACACATTTCAAAGACAGACAATAACACTTCTTGTCCTCGTAATATAGAATCTTTTCGGTATTACCATCTAATATAATATCCTTTTGTTCTGAGTTGTTTTACTTCACCGTCATAGATGAAGTATGTTTCTGATGAAGACATGAAGACATAACTGTAAAAATAATTGGAAGTAAAGCGAGATAGAAAAAATTAAGTTGATGTACGTCTATTCACTTCTCTTTTCTTGCTTTCTCTTTTTTCGCCACATCCAGTTAAATCACATTAGTTCAAAATAGTGACGCAAGTTCTCGAATTATGCTTTGTTTGCAAATGGCACTCAAGTTGGACTCTGTTCTTGCTATCGTGCTTGTGCTTCTTCTTCTTCCTTATCTTTTCCCCATTCGTATGGTGTCGCTGTTGTTGTATTTGATTTGGCATGGGTTTTTATGGCCGGATGCCCTTCCTATCGCCAACCTCTCGAGAGGAAATGTTAGAAAAGGACAAACACAAACATCCATGGTCTCGGCGGTATTCGAGCCCGCGCCTCACTGGTTCCGAGAACGATAAGACATGCGCCTTAGCGCTCTCGGCCACCGAGCCGGCGTTCTTGTTATTGTTCATGTCATTTTATAACGTCTCTTCTTCATCAGTTGCATTTATAAATACGATGTCATTATTTAGAATTTCGTGTTTCCTAGTGTCAGTCCTTTGCTTCAAAAAAATTAAATATATAGTGAATTTTCTTCTAAATCCATTTCGATAATTTCTTGAAGCATCCAATGTAAGCGAAATTTTTGGTTGTCTTTGTCCCCTTGTACACCCTTCCCTCAAAACTTTTTACTTCGTTCGCTCCATTTGGAATTAAAATTTAGTCGAAATTTTGGGTAGACAATCGGACTATGAAAATGGGAAGACCTGGATAGAAAAATCAGGGTCTTTGAAGGACAGAAAAGTCAAGATCGAGAGGACTTAGGATTGGTTAAAAATTGTGCGAGAAAAATATTGTGAAATTACTCTCAGTCCCAGTTCCTATTCGGCGCATCCTAGAAGGAAACTATATAGAACTTTTTTTTAAGGAATTTTGTATACAGAGTGTTGCATAATTCGATGACCAACTTTGGAAGGGTGGTAATATGGGTGATTCTAAGCAAAAAATTTCATATGAACATGGGTCCGAATTTGGTCGCTAATTGAGATATGAACAGAAATAAAAATGCCGCCACCAAGATCAACATGTAATAACTCAAGTTCTGCAACGCTTAGGATAATGAATTTTGGAGGACTAATAGGGTACATACACCGTGTATACCGTTAAAATTTGATCGAATTCCAACGAGTATTTTCCGAGTTACGCAGTCAACATCTTAACATGTGCTGATTAGTACTCGCATGTGAACCATGGTACGATTTTGAATGCGTAACTCGGAAACTATTCGTTGGAATACGATCAAATTTTAACGGTATACACAGTTTTATGCACCCTATTATTCCTCCAAGATTCATTATCCTAAGCTTGGAGAACCTGATTTTTAATATGTTGATCTTGGTGGCGCATTTTTATTTTTGTTCATATCTCACTTAGCGATCAAATTCGGACCCATGTTCATATGAAGTTTGTTGCTTAGAATCACCCATACTATCACCCCCTCCAAAGTTGGTCATCGAATTATGCAACACCCTGTATATTAATGTTTATAATGACACTTGTTTTTCTGAAATGCTTACCAATAATGAAACAAAAAGAAAAATGGTTTTGGACGCCATGTTTCCCCGATGCATCTAAAGAAGGGAAGATAGAGAGGTGCAAAATTAACAACTTGTGATCAAAAATTTCCTGGACTGGTTGCGCATTTTGCCAATAAACGGCAGCACAAATCCACAAATACAGTAAATTATAGCCCTAACAATCATAAATCAGCTTTTCAAAGAATTTTGTTTCATGTACATTGGCGACTGAGAAAATATTGCTAATGTGAGGTCTTCTGCGATTTTATCACGAACATTAGATTTGAGAACTAGCAAATTCGAGCAACGAGCAATTTGAGAGAGGATGTTTGGCGAAAGCGACCAGATCTGTTGCGTAAAAAAATTTATGCATTATCAAGACAATGTACCCTCTCTTCGAGCTCTCCTCACACATAAGTTTCTTGCGAAAAACAACATGATTTGGCCTCCATACCCATCCTACTCGCCAGATCTGGCTCCAGCAGACTTTGCCCTCTTTCCGAAAATGAAGATCCAGTTGAAAGATCGTCGTTTTGATACGATTGAGCAAAAAGACTCCCAGGACACATTCCTGAAGTGGCAGGAACGCTGGACTTATTGTATGGCTTCGCAAAGGGACTGTTTTGAAGGCGACACTGTGTAAATATATTTAAATAAAGTACGTTCTCTTTAAATGAACCAGTCCCGGAACTTTTTGATTGCACCTCGTATGTTTTGCAATAACTACGTTGCTATTGCGCCATTCTGAATTATGAAAGTTAAGCAGTTCCTATTTAACCCCTTCAGTCACCTTGGCAACATATGTTTCCAACTTGTATCTTGGACGTTTACCTTGCCAAAGTGCGGTATTTTTTTATGTTTTGTAAAATTTCGTACTAAATAAATGACATGAATAAAATCTGTTGATTCTCTAATAAATATGTATATTTCGGTATCAAATATAGCCATACATGTAAAAAGATAATAAAAAATGTTAATAAATAAAAAACTGCTGGTTATGTTTAATGTAACAGTATCAATATAATAAATGTAAAAACAAAATTTTTACAATCGAATTTAAGGTCTGTGTCTGAAGGGGCTACTACTTCCTAGTTAATAGTTCCCAGTTAATATTTAAGCAGTTCTTTCTTGCAAAGTCGGAATAATTTTGTGACGGAGAATATCTGTGTAACATAGTCCATTAGTTAGAAATTAGCATAACGTTTTTAGCATACCAGTAAATACCCTGATAACCCCTCGTTAATTTATTAAGGTGTCTATCAATTCTTAGCTCCGACTCGTAGAGTAGTTCTTCTCTATGACTACTGAATAAAGTTAAATCCAAATGTTAAATCTCGTTTTCCACAACTTCTCAACCGTAAGTGAAAAAAAAAATAATCAAAAACTGACAAGCTAATTTGGAATTTTAAGGGTTTTCTTAAATGACTTCTGATAACTGAAGTTGATGTAAAAATGACATGAGTTATTAGAAGTGGTCATATTTGAAAAATTTCTGTCATACAAAACTGTATTTCATCTGTTTTTTTAGTTATATCTAAAATACAACTGCAACATATCTTTCTTATCTGATATTCTGGTAAGCGGACTGAAAATAGTTCATGATAATTCATGAGACGCTTGAAATTGAGAGACCTGACATATTTCTGCAAAATAAAGAAGACGTTATTTATTAACAAATAAAAAGCACGCTATCATTTTTTGCATCTTAGTAACAATTTTGAGCTTTAAAATACATACAGTTGAATTCGGAACGTTCACCCCGAAAGAAGAAGAAAATTAATGATCTCGGTGAGGTTTGTGTTATATTTAAATCAACTTGATGGGGCAGTATTTCTATGGGACAGACTGTGGCAGGGAACAAGTTAAATAAGCTACTGCTACTTTGAAAGATGAAGCGCTTTACTTTTATACCAAGGAAAGAAGCAACCTGGAGTTCTTTTTAACATGCTATGCAGCTAAATCATAAAGACAGAAAGCAACAGTGCGTACTCAACTTCTAATCCTTAACATTTTATGTAGAACGAACTGTAAAAGGCAATGCCTCATACAAATATAAGTGAACGACAAAACTCATACGACAAAGTATATTTTATTTTGACTTTTATATCCTGAGTTTGGTGCTGGTAATGATCATAAGCTTTTTCAAAAGTCCAATTCTGATGAGTAATGTTGAGCCTTTGTCATTTCCGAAGTCTTTTTAAAGTTTTTAAGTTACGATATGTCATACAAATAGTAGAATGTGTCTGATATGTTGACGTTATTCTTCGTAAGCAGCTTTTATCAGACGGCACTAGTTATCGGTTTGGATTTTACTTTAAGTCTCATTAATTCTAGACTTAAGCACATCAACGTAGCATACCTCGGTCCAGACATAAAACTCTTCACATATCCCCATAAGCTCTTCTGCGTCTAATCAACTAGTTTTCACACATATTGACTTCTTCCTATGTGAGGTTGCCTACGGAGGTTCCAACGAAAGTAATACCTCGAAATTTTTTCCTAGAAAAATATTTATTCAAAACATTATCTATTTGTATGAAAATTACTCATTAGTCATTACATAAATGCTTTCTCTACACCATTTTTTTTCAGAAATTATCCTCATCAAAGTTCTACGCCAGAGCGTAACATGTGCACGCACGCTTTGCCCGTACCAGCTTTTACCCTGTTCACGTAACCATATCTTCCCTGCACGAATCATGATCTTCATATTTTATCTTGTACCACATAGAATCAAGATCAGCAATATAAGGGATGGGAGAATGCAGTCCAGTCCAATGTGGTAATTGTAGGAAACCGTACATTGTCGTGTTTGACTAGGATTATGCTGGACACGTGTAAAGTTTTCTTTAAATCATGATTTACGCACACGAACTGATAGTCATCTCACCCACAAAAATCGCCCTGTTAATTTCATAAAAGTCTTGATCACAATTACTGGCGGGGTGATTTTTGTGGTTGTTTTGCCAAGACAATCAGTTTGGATGCTTACATCATGACACTTAGAAACTTAACAGCGCTTGAGCCTCGCAAGAATCCGGCAATAATCTGCTCAAACACGACAATGCACACCCTCATATAATTGCTATATTGGATCGGAATGAGCTCCCACCCTCCCTATATTCCTGATCTACGAGGCATGTTTTTTAAGTAAACACCGTTTTGATATAAAGAAAAACAAGGACAATTTTTTAACACCTTAATTTTTAATGAAAGGCCTGGACTTTAATCTACTTTTCAACATAATTTTCACGTATATTTAGGCACTTAAGGGCGGTTCACATTCAGCGACTTTGCGGAGTGAAGCGTTTTCCCGAAGAGTTTTCTAAGCGTCACAAAGCCGCGCCGTCTTAAAATGCAGAGCCGTTTCACATTCAGCGGGAACGAAGCGGGGAGCTAGGCGAAATTCCTTCTACGCTTTAAGCCTGCGTCCTCCCCATTCCCCCCCAGCTAGGCCAACTCCGCTCTGATTGGATGTTCGATGAGTCGTTCTTTTATCCAGTCTCTGTAGCTTTCTAGACATCGTGTATATACAAGAAAGCCTATATATCGTGATAACATGGCTTTCTTGGCATGGTATACATGTATATATTATAAATCATATTGCCATTAATGACCGGACACTTTCGATTTTAGACGTTTTGTCGAATATCTAGAAAAATACTTGACCAATTATCCTGAAATTTCAGGGGTGTAAAAAGGATATTACACCTCATATATTTCAGCGAAGGTTTTCTCCCGAAGGCAAATAGGGGACCAGCAAAGAAGTAAACCAAAAAAATAATGTTTGGTATCACCCTGTAAAAAATAATGCCTGAAATGCATTGTTGCTGTAGCATATGCTTAAGAGGCTTGTTTTACTTTTCTGTGTTCATTTGTTTGAGAATAGCACGTATATTCATGGAGATATAAAGGTTTCTTTAAAAAGGTCGAAATGTTTTCGTAAGTTTTTTGTTTATAACACCAGTATCAATTTCTTCTTCTCCTTACGCTGACATGAAAAAATATTGACTTCATATTGACTTCATATCAGCCGGAGAAGAAATTGATACTGGCGTCCGATCCAAAAATAAAAGTTTGGAGAAAGCCCCTTATCGTTTTGTTTATTTTTGAGAGCAACTGAAATTCAACTCATTTTATCGGCGATATCTTTCGCAATTTTCAAGATATTTGCTTGGGCTTTTTATAAGAGTACCTCTATACATTTGGCTAATAAACTATGCAAAAGACAATTTGGTAAAGCATGCGCATGCGCAGTTAAACATTATTTAGTAAAAATACTCATATTTCATCAAATATTTTTCTATTCTGATTGCAGGGTGTGTCTGTACTGTAGTTTGTCAAGTTTTCTGTAAATGGCATTGCATTGGCTTGAAAATCTTGCGTGTTATAAACAAAAAACTTACGAAAACATTTCGACCTTTTTAAAGAAACCTTTATATCTCCATGAATATACGTGCTATTCCCATACAAATGAACACAGAATAGTAAAACAAGCCTCTTTAGCATATGCTACAGCTACAATGCATTTCAAGCATTATTTTTTACAGGGTGATTCCAAACATTATTTTTTGGTTCACTTCTTTGCTGGTCCGCTATTAGCCTTCGGGAGAAAACCTTCGCTGAAATATGAGGTGTAACATCCTTTTTACACCCCTGAAATTTCAGGATAATTCGTCAAGTATTTTTTTAGATATTCGACAAAACGTCTAAAATCGAAAGTGTCCGGTCATTAATGGCAATATGGTGTATTTTTTTATTAGGAAAAATGACAGAAAACGAGGCACACGTGCACAGAAAATACGCTATCGGCGAACTTCTATATGGCCGACTTGACTGGCGGAAGTGGGTTAGAAATAGTTGCTAAGGATTCTGGGACTACAGAGATCCTCACTCGTAGCTGATTGGCTGCGCATTAGGAGCGACTTCTGAAAATTCCAACACCGTTGGAATTCGAAAACCCGCGCCGTTGTCGGCTCTTACCACTGAGTTACTCAGTGGCTCTAACCCGCTTTCCGCCGCTAATTCGCTGAATGTGAAACGGCTCCGGCGACCAAAATCGCGTCCAATGCGCCAGATACGGCGAATTCGACGCGAAATCGCTGAATGTGAACCGCCCATTATCGTATCGTACGACTAGCTTCTGATAGAAATCGTCCGCCTGATTTGCTAACCACTCCAGTGTTTTACTCCCAGGCAAAATCGCCACAAGTAAAACACCCAACCTATCCCAAAACACAGTGCACATGTTTTTTTCGGCCTGGAATTGTTTGCTTGAACTTCACTATCTTGTGTGATGTTGAATATCTCCATTCTGTGGACTGTTGTTTTGATTTCGGTATAAAGTGAGCAACGCATTTTTCGCCACTAATGACAATTTGGCTTAAAAACTTATCCCCTGCGACACGGTACCTCTCGTGGAAAGCAAAGCACTGGCTAAGCGATTGTGCAACTCCGTACTGGAGTGGTTAGCAAATCAGGCGGTCGATTTCTGTGAGAATGGAATTCAGAAATTGATCGTACAATACGATAAGTGCCTAAACATAGATGAAAATTATGTTGAAAAGTAGATTAAGATCCAGGCTTTCTTATAAAAGGTAAGTTGTTAAAAAATTGTCCTTGTTTTTATTTTTATATCAAAACGGTACCGTAAACCGGGATTAATTTGCATACACGTGGGTAACTTTGCACAAGGGAACGTGAACGTTTGCTACTCTCAAAGAACTTATTTTGTGTTGAATGACTTTGTATTTAAACCTTTAATGCACTCTTATTGCAAACCAAAATCATTCAAGACAAAATAAGAGCAGCAAATGCTTGACGTTCCCTTGTGCAAAGTTATCCACGCGTATGCAAAGTATACGGTTTACGGTACTTAAAAAGCAAGACTCGTAGCTTCTATGCGGAGTAATGTTTGAAGATGAAGGATACGATTCGAACAATGAGGACATGGTTACCTGAACAGGACAAAAACTGGTACAGGCAAGACATGCATGCACTTGTTTCGCTTGGCGTAAACTGTTGATGAGGATTATCTGAAAAATTGTGTAGAGGAAATTTTCATTTATATTGTAATTTTGATACAATTTGAATAAATAATTTCCGAAGATAAAAATTGTAGGGTACTAATTTCCGAATACCTCCTATAGAAAAACTCATTAAAAAATTCCTTTAGAAAATCTATTTGTCGCCATGTCTTGCAATTTCACACACAAATGTTAAAATAAATAAATGGTTGGGTCTTTCTGGCAATACTTAATGTTTAATTAACGACTGACGATCGTTTCGGCTATTTTGGATTTCCAATGTCAAGAGATTACAACTATTTGAAAATTTAAATTTAACAATGATTCAATAATGCGTTTACAACAAATGAATAATTTTAATAATTTTACAACATCAGTAATAATAGAGCAAATTAAGGTATGAATTTTGAAGTCCTGAATAACAAGTCTGAGTTAGATGCTGTTTGACTGTTCAAATAATAAATTTTCATTTTCCTTTTTTTCTTTAAAAATTTCTAATTGTTACATTATATTGATTTTTCCGACAACAACCCCGACTAGTCACGCGTTGGCGCAGTACGTGGAAAGGGATGGGGCCTATGCCGAAAAGTGAACAGTGTATTACATAGAGGACAAATGTAAATATCAGATACAAAAAGAATTTTAAAAAATAAAAAATTTACGGACCAGGAGGCAAAAATTCTTGAACAACCCTCGTACATTACAAACTCATATGTGTAGTCTTGCAGTAACAACCAAACCGGTATTAAGGAACAGGGCCGTAGTGAGGGGGGGGGAGCGCGCCTAGGCACCTGCCCGGGGTCCCCAGTAGATAGGGGCCCCCATTCAATGTATGGTCCCAGTCTAAAATGTCACAATTGTTTTCTGTGAAGTAATATTGGCACATGTGGTCAATACTTGGATTTTGGATAGGTCTATGTTAAATTTGTTTTTGGGTAAACTTTGTTTAGGGCCCAATAAAAGCTGATTTGCCCAGGGCCCAAAATTTTCTCACTACGGCGCTGTTAAGGAACATCCCTTGAAACTTTGTCTCGGAGAAGATCATCTTGTGAATACATTTTATGATACGGGTAGCCCATCTTAACTTCAAACGTATGAGGAAGAGTTATAGCCATTCATTTCTCTTGATATTTTGAACTTATTTGAAAGACACTCCCTTTCTATTCACAATAACTGAGCTCTATTCAAAATTATGGTATCGTAAATGGCTCTTGGTTGTCATCGTTCGCTGCTCTAGAATCTGACGACTGCCATTCAACTTTTAGACCGTGATATTCACAAACTTGCATTTTAAATTGTTCAGTCACTGGACAAATTAAGTATATTCAATAGATAATAACATTGGGCATATATTTATTTTTGTCCCAAGAAGGCATTCCATATGAAATATATCATCAGGATTATACATTTTTTGCTTTTACAAAGGATAGTCTCTATCCGAAATGTCAGCTGCTTTCAGGGTTTATTTTGGTTTATTTCAGGATTTTTATATCTCGTCTTCATTTCTTCTACGTCCGTCATATGAAATACAGAGTTTTCCTGAATGGTCTGTACAAACTTTCAGGATATATTCCAGGGACCAAAACAAGTAGAAAATGTCATATGAACTTGGGGTCGAAAATGCTTATTTCTAGAGGTGTCCTACAGTAGAAGAAGAAGTAAGAAAATTCAAAGAATCGTCTGAAGAAAATTATGCTCTCTTCAATATCAGATTCGAAACTTTCTTGGATTACCATTTTTGGCTATTACCGGCCTGAATTGCCCAATTGTTGTTGATAAGCGCCGATTATCTGCTGAATGTTTGATAATTTGCAGTTCCACGGCGTCGAGTTTCCTGCTACTTTAGAGCGTAGCATTTTCTGTTTTTTTTTCCGCTTTGAAATAAGACTAATTAACATATGGTTTTTAGTTATTGGCTAATTTCAAAGCACCGTAACTTCAAAAACAAAGAATTCCGTTGCAACTCTTATATTATAACATTGATTCGTCTACTGCAGAGCACCTTTAACCGTTATAACTCTAGAAAGAAGTGTTTTGACCTCATGTTCATATGACAATTTCTGCTTGTTTTGATCCCTGGAACATATCCTGAAAGCTTGCATAGATCCTCTATATGAAATTTTAAAAAATGAATTTCTTAAAAATCCTTTTTATGCCAATAACATTCGCTCTCTCTCTCTCTCTCTCTCTCTCTCTCTCTCTCTCTCTCTCTCTCTCTCTCTCTCTCT
>JAHWFO010008089.1:5840668-5854738 GCA_023313115.1 Rhysida immarginata
TCTCTCTCTCTCTCTCTCTCTCTCTCTCTCTCTCTCTCTCTCTCTCTTTCTCTCTCTCTCTCTCAATCTCTACAAGAAAATTCACTCTACCAAATGATATTCATGGCACTGCAATCACTATTTAACAGATTTTTAGTTGTAATTGAATTTTAACTTTCTAGTTTATATCTATTAAAATGTAAAAAGTTATATTCCTAATTTATTTAAATACAATACGTGCTTTCCTATTTATTATTATTTTGAAAGATAAAAGTACTTTTCGCCTATAAATAGAGCTGCAATTGATGAGCTTAGAGTTCGTGTTTGCTTTGACTTCAACGATCCAGCGGACTAGAACAAGGGAGTCTTTGGTTGGAAAGTAATGTCACGCAGGCTGAGAGCCAATAAAATTCTCCACCTTGGCTCTTGTTCAATAGATGACACTAATGAATCATTAATTGATGAGAGAACTGTGTTAGTCTAATCTCTTTCGATTCAAGCGTTCAAGAGTTTCGAAAATGTTTCTTGGAACTCTCTATAAATTCGTTTTACTTTTCTGCCATCAGCGCTTTTTTTTCTATGTGCGAAATAAATTTACAACAACCAAAAAGGCTGATGCTTGATAAATCTATTACAAGTCAACAATATTACTCTCAAATAATATTACTCAATATTTTTATAATAATGTACATAAAATTTAAACAGCTCTTGCTAAAATATTATTATTAAAAATTTAAAGTTTTGGTATATTTTTCGTCATATCCTTATCAGGTATAATTGTCCGTCCATTATTTTATTATTAAATTATTCAATTATTTTCTAAAGACTTCATATTCGAAGTTCAGTCATATTTTTACATCTATCTTTCTTAAAACAAAGTTATAGAGCATTTTCCATTTAAAAGTACGACAAATTTTTATGATGCAGGGGTTTTTTAACACATCACTGCGATAAAGTTATTGTCCTCTCTTGTAGCATAGACTTACTATTTATTTATTTATTTATTTATTTATTTATTTATTTATAATTGCAATTACAAATGTTTACAATAACAGAGCAATAAATTGGTAATAATCATAATACAACAATATAAAAAAAATATTCAAATAAGATAAATTCAGTAATTTTGTATCAAAAGAATAAAAAGGCGCCCAAAGGGCCAGGGGGCCTGTCCAGGGGCATCCTTAAAAATATTTATATAAATCAATCCAAAATTATATAAATTTGTATGGCATTAAACGGCAACAACAATATCAACAACAACAATAGCAACAACAATAATAATAGTAATAATAATTTTTTTAATACCTAAAAACATTTCAATATCACCAATAATAATATTAGTAGTAATTATAACAATAAAAATAGTAAAATAAACAGAGGGCTGTGTAAATCGGTTTCATTTAAGAGTAAACAGAAGTTAAATTAGATGTAATTTGGCCCGAGCGAATGCTTCTAAGGAGATGACGTTTAAAAGATTGAAGAGAAGGTGCCTCGTGAAGTTCCACAGTTAATTTTGACCAATAGATAGCGTCGAAAATCGAAATTGATCTCCTTAAGTAATTCACTCTATAAAATGGAATTATTATTTTTTTCTCTCTCCTGTGATAGTGATGATATTTTAAGTCTGTAGGTGTCTATTAAAGCAATTTTGTAAGATCACAATTTATTTTAAAAGAAGAAATGTAACCTCTTGTCCGCACAGATTTATTACAATTCCATGATATAAATCTGTATGGGAAAGAGGTTAAGTTTCTTGTTTTAGTGATACTTATTCACAGTATGTTAAGTGCGTTCTCGGAATATACTATCCTAATATACTATCCAAAAGTCAAGAAAAACTTTAAAACTCGATAATTCGCACACGAATGTAGATGAAAAGATTCTGTTTGCACAGAAATTATTGTAATGAAGTTGGATTTTTTTCCAGAAATTGTTCGGGTTTTGACCAACAGATGGCGTTGTTAGGCTACAGACATCTGTTTACTCACATTAACTATCGGTGAGACACAACTATCACTATCTGCTTCCAAAATAGGGTTTGGAGCAAGTGCTGCTCTTTTTATACCGTGCGTAAACTGATGCCTGTAACATGACAACGCTATCTGTTGGTCAAAACCCGAACAATTCTAGCATTAACTTTTTTCCTGTTAAAAAATCCGACTTTATTTCAATCGTTTCTGTGCAAACAGAATATTTTTATCTGCATTCGTGTGCAAATTATTGATTTTTAAAGTTTTACTGACTTTTGGATCACCCTGTATTTAGGCTTTATATTATCTTCCTCTAATTTTTTTTCAATGTTTTTTTCGACTTTTATCTGTAATCTACTTTCTTACCTGCTTATGTTTTCTCTCTTCTATTCACTTGAATTTTTGGTCAGATTTTACAATGTGGCCACAGCCACTGTGGGAATACAGAAGGGGGAATATATCTATTGGATAGAGAGGAGGTTGTGTAGGAGGCACAGCTCCCCAGTCTTGAAAAAATAGTTTCCATTAATATTTTACTATTCGCCACAACCTCGGGCGCGTCAAGTTATTACAGCTGAGTAATCATTTTATCTCTTCTCTTACTCTATAAACTTGAATATTTTTTCTTTTTCTTTTCTTTTGAATTATTTTTTAAAACCACCAAAAACTCCATAAAGAGATATCACATGCCATCTCATATACAGGGTGCCCGGAAAATGTCTGGCAAAAATTTAAAGGGTGGTAGTTTCCGTCATAGAGTGTGGGTCCGGAAATGTCGCGTTTAAGGTCGGCAGTCGATGACGTCTGCGAGTAAAGGCGTTTTTTCCCCGCTGGGATTTACAACAGAATGCATCAAATTATAATAATTAATAAATATAATAATGTAAAAAGAAATTTATACAGAAACGTGGTCTATGCAATGATACGATATAACTGTGAAAGATTTAAACCCAAATGTGGTCGTTGTAGAGGTACTGACTAGCACTGCCGTAAACAAAACGATATTTTTTCTTCGGATACATTTGGCTCCAAGAACAACTGAATTACCATTTGTCCTCAGGCGCCCACAATTGCCCATACAACTCGCCTTTTCGATGATAAACAAGGCCCAAAAACAGCGTCAGAAAGGATGGGGGGTTTATTTGCCTGGGCCTGTGTTCAGTCATGGACAGCTATAGCTGTCTGTTTCAAGAGTCCGGCAGTCAGAGGACGTGAAAATTACAATCAGTAAAGGGAAGGTACAGGGGAAGTTAATTCGAAATTCGGTTAAAGTTTAAATTAAAAATATGATATTCAAAAAAGTGTTAAGAATATAGATAAACTTTAGAATTGCTCGATTCTCGGCAGACATGCAAAATGTCCAGACTTTTAGTAGATGTTTCGTTGGAGTTTAGGTTTCACTCTACTTGATCATAAAAAAATGATTATATTAGAAAGTCCCTGGGTTTAATCCGATTACCGAGAAAATGCACGAGACCATATGAATGACATTTTTAGTCAATTATCAAATTTCTGTAACAAACGAAAATTAAACGTAAAACGCATATCATGACCTTCGGAGCAAATTTTAATGTTGATTTCAAGCAGTATGGGTTTTTATTATTCTCCCTTGGCACGATAAACAGGGCATCTTTGGATACCGACACCGGCACAAAAGGTGCTTTCGTCAGTCCATATGACTTTTCTCCAGTCATCAGGAAACCAACCGTCATGTTTCGCACACGTAACTCATTCACTGCGTTCTTTTCGATTTAGATGAGGATTTTTTGGAACACACGCACGGTAGCCCAATTCAGTTAATCTTCGGCAAGTAGTGATTTTTGATATCATCTTTCGAAAATTTCTGGACCAAAACAGATTCAAGACAGATGCTGGGGCAAACCTGCGTCTTTTCATAACAGCTCTCAACTTTCTCAAGTCACGTTTGTTGGTTTCTCGCGGCCTGCTAGTTCTATGATTTAAATATCGAACGGTCCAGTTCTCTCCACATACATGTTTCAAGCACTTTGAAACAGCTGATTTTGAACATAACAGTTGCTTTTCAATTTCAGAAATTGTCTTCCCTAATTCTTTAACAGCAACATTTTCCCTCCTCAGTGATTAACTGTGATGCTTTACCACAGCTGAATCAGCATAAAATAGATTAAGCAGTTACTTATTAAATCTTCTAGAATAATGTTAGCATTAAGTTATAAAGAAAAGTTAGGCGTTTTCTCCGTATGATCTCAAATTAGAGAACATAATTAAGTTATTGACGAAAATTTAAACATCTGAGGTATAGCGTGTATTTCTCCACGTTGAACATTCTTCAGTTATTCCTTAATAATCAAGTTAACAGGTTTTAACAATGCTTCGGCATATAAAAATTTAGAAGCGAATTTTAAATTGAATTATTTTTTGAGTGAATTCTTTTTGTTTCGATGCACAGAGTCTTCTAGCTTTTCGGTCTTCTCTGCATTTCACAAGTTATTTGCAATTCCACGAATTTTTATGTAACCTTTCTGGACCTTGTTCATATGATTTAAATTCGGTCATTGAGTGCCACAGTATGCCGGATTAAGAATTTTTAATTATAGGCTCTTTGAAACTAGATGTTTTATTGCTTACATGTATCATCGCTTACAATGTTATGAAACTTTCTGAATTTTAAAAATCAAAAGTGTGAAGATAAATGTAATGAATAAATTGTTGTAAAGTATTTAATTAAAATTACTTTAGGATACGTGTATGTAATTGATTATTTTGATATTGAAAACGCTATTGAAAGCGAATTTTATTTATTTATTTTTATTATAAAGATTTACTTTAATAAAATATAATATAGAATTCGGAAAAGACAACACACAGAATTCCGATAGGTTTCGCCTTTTATTCCCGGCTTTATCAAGGATCCTTGATAAAGCCGGGAATAAAAGTGAAACCGGTCGGAATTCTGTATTTACTTTCCCGATATGTACTGCAAGGCCTCCATCAACTTCATCAAGAAGGACAGTTACAGAGAACTTTCCATTTTACCATAATATAGAATGTCTCTTCGTATTATCCTTTGCCAGTGAACACAAAATTGGGATTTTGTTCCAACAGTAAAGAGCACCGTATCGGATCTTTTAAGCAAATTTTTGAAGAAAACTATTGGGATAGGTAATCTTGTGATGACCTCATTATTATTTTTTGATAATATATTCACATTATTTTTATGGTGGTTTAATGAAAGATGATTCATAGCTTTATTACCTTGAGTTTATTAGCTTTATTAGCTTTTGTGACAATGTCATTTCGAGTATCAAAAATAGCTAAGCGCATGCGTGACAATTAGATTTTCAAATGCAGAAAGTTCATTTGAAAAAAATTCGAAGAAATTGTGTCTAAAATTTTTAGTTTTTGTGATTCAGTATCAGAATATAAAATAATTGTTAAGTTCATGGTTTATGAGTAGACTAAATGTTTTCAATGTTATTAAATTTTATGTATATTTGTATTTGAGAGCGCAATCATGTAAAACTTCGATTCGATTATTGTTTATCTACAGATGATGAAAACATTTCAATATGCTTCGGCGATTACGATGGGCAATCTTAAATACGATCGATAATGCCAAAATTTATTAAAAGGCGCTATTTCATTATATCCATAATAATAATAATAAAGTCTGCACTAGAATCCGAATTGATTCAATACCAGAAAATGTACAGTAAAAATAGATTCAATATCAAAAAATAGAATGATAATTTATAAAATTTTAAAAAATGTTTATTATTTTCAAACAATTATTTAAATTTAAACAGGAACCAGTCTATCGTCAAGGAACCAGATAAATACAAAATTCTCATATTCAAAACAGTTTTTTAAAAATCTTGATTGATTAAATTCCATTTTTTTTTACGTCAAAAGTTCAAATATTCGAATCCACTAAAAGCGTCAAAATGAACCATTCCGAAGTGAAATCCTAATATAAAATGCTCATTTATCCAAAAGGCCAAAATGAAAATTCAGAAAAATCACAAAAAAAAGATAGGTCACAATTGATGCCAAATTATGAACAATTAATTTTGAATGAAAACAAATCAAACAAAAATAGAATAGTGAATAACAAATCACTCCTTTAAGAAACTAATGCTTTCGAGACATTCTTGCTCCTTGATCAGGTTTACGAATATGAGAATTTTGAATCTATACTGATAGGTTGGTTTCTATTTATTTTTTCTAATTATTTTTTCTGAATTTTATAAATCATTCTTCTTTATGTGCAAGTGAATTTATTTTAAGCGTAATAAATTTTGATTTTAGTACGGACTTTATTATTACTGTAGTTTAAGCACTAACGAAACAGTGCCTTTTAATAATGTCGATTTTTTTTATTATTACGAGGTTTATTGCTAATTCTCGTAAATTGTTGAGGTTTATTACTATCACTAAGCTTGTTAATTTTCTCTATATTTTTGCAAATATTATAAGATCTTTAATATTTACAGTTTTAAGAAAAAATATTCCTAAACTAAATGCTTTGTGTGGGCTAAATAGTCATCTGCATCTCTATCAAATTTTTATTTTGAGCTTAAAATTTTACCATTGAAATCGGTCAAAAAGATTTTAATGACAACACTTTACTGGATAATTAAGAAGTAATTGCAAACTTACGTGAATATAAAATAATATTTAACAAGCATCTGTAGAATGAATAAAATAAATCATGAATGTTTTTTAAATGTTATATTTGTTTTTGTGTGTGGCTATATTTATAATGTTAGTTATTCAAAAAAAGTAACTACAGCCTGTCGATAAAAACTGGGGTATGCCTTTAAATTGCCAAATTTAAATGTTAGACATTCTTGCAATGAAAATTAAACCATGTTTAACAATTTAAATCGAAATTTAATTAACCAAGCTCAACTCTACTTTCGTTGGACAGAGTAAAAATATTTCCTATGATTTTTACTTTTGATCGTAGCATCTGTTTTGACTTATTTCCAAGAATAACGTTTCATCTTTTTTTTTTTTATTAATGTATCATCAAATTACATTTTCAAAAACGAAAATATTAAATCATTATTGGATAATTTTAAAAAGGTTTAAAAAACAGTTATAAAACCTCTTAAAGCTCCTTGAAGCTCAATTGGACAAATTTATAAAAAAAAAAGAGGAAATTAACAAGAAACTAAATTGACTCGTTCGAAGCAAATCTCGGAACTCTGAAAAAACAAGCCACTCTTTATTACTTAATGTTAACGAAATATTTATCGTTAAATTTGTATCCGTTAACTATATCTCAGGGAAAAATAAAATATTATGCAACATAGATAATTAAACGTTAGTTTTTTAACAGTTTTTAACCTTTTGAGATTAATTATAAATAATAAAATATCGCTATATGACATGTTTAAAAAGCACTTTAAGATTGCTTTAATTTCTTTTATGAATGCGTAAAAGTGGTCTTTTGCTTTTGGCTATTTATCTTGCATTTGTTCCTTCCATATTTTTCTTTACATTCATCAATTATTTAATAATGAGTAAGTTCTAATTTATTAACCACTCAGGCATTGATAGAAGATTGGAATATTAAATGCATTGCTATGATATTTACTTGGTGTAAACATACTGAAAGAATATGGTTAACAATTTGTATGTGTTAAATTTCAAATATGGTAGGGTACACAAAGTTTAACGTAATTTCAAAATGATGACGGAACTATAAAAGAATTTGTAAAAGTTGCCTTTTTTTTCTTCCTATATTTTAATATCAAAGAGTATCTCCTATATTATAAACCATGTTTCCAAATTGTGTAATTGGTTTGTGTATTGCTAAGCTAATATTTCCGTACAAAGAAATAGAATAAAATTTTTGCTATGTTTAATACTGAAATGTCACATATTCCAAATATCTCAAAATAGTGTGAAAATATGATAATGAAGAAAGCTATGTAAATAAATTGCGATTGTTAAGCATAATACAATTTTTATTTTTCAATATAATATATCTATGAACACTATTGTATTTGTTTGTAAAAATGTAAAAATTAAAAAATGTTATTTTAAAATAATAAATGTGAATTATGACAAAGAAATCGTATTCATAATTTTTTAAATTTAAAATGGCATGCATTACAAACGCAAAATTGAGTATTTGTAGCGAGCCAGAGTAGACACTATCATTTTAAATAGGATAGCCAGCATCGATAGCAATCGTAAAGGGAGTACAATGAAAGCGAGTAAAAAAGGAACGAATATTTTTTATTTCCTGCACATGACCGGCAGCTGAATAGAACTTTTACGACCAAGTCTTGTATCCATATTCTCATCATCTGAACCGTGACGTCATTGTTAGAGCAACCATGGCATCATTCCTTTATCTGTTTCAATTGTGATCTGATTCAAACAAAATTATAATTATCAGCGTTCGAACGGGGCATGACCGATGAGATAGGGCATACCGCTTTTGTGGACATTCAAAACTCCTCTATATGCAGTGTCACATTTTATCGGGCTTACCGCAAAGAAGGCGTTACCACCCGTCGTAGACAGCGCAATGATCGATCACAGGTGGTTATTAATCACGACCACCGGCGCCTGTATAGAACAGGCCAAACTAATATATAAGCGACACAAATGCAAATCACATACACAGCCTATAACAGGATGTATAAATGCATACCCCGCAAGACAGGCGCAGGATTCATAAGCATCCATGGAATATGGGAGTAGAAGAGCAACCAAAGTTCCCCAGGACACGGCAATTCACTGGACTCGTGAGGTCGATATTGAGTACAGGAGGACTGGTTCCATATGAATCATGTTCCAGTTCTCATAGATCCTAGTTGTCAGTAAGGTATCGTGTAGGTTGCTATTAGTTCTTATACAGATCTGCTAAACCGCCTATAAGCTGTCCAGAGAAAGAAGAACTGGGCTTGTCTAATTAAATTTCCGATTTCAATTGTAGACAACTGAAAGTGGAAATTTAACTGGACACGCCCAGTTTTTCTTTCGTTGGATACGTCGTTTGGTGGGACTTAATGTAACCCAACAGAGATGGCGTATTCTATCTGGATGCACTATCCCATCGGGCCCAATTTGACTAGAATGGTTTGAGAGCATTTTAAAGAGTATTAACGAATCGAGTGATGGCCACATATGACCAACATGACCCAATCGAGCATTTATGGGATGTGCTGGAAAGGGCTATTCGCATCCAAGAATCTGCACCTACATGTTGGTAACTATTTTTATGACATGAGTCAACATCTCTCCAGTGGTCTTCCGTCCAGTTGCGGAATTCATGCCATTCGTATTACTGCACTTCGTCCGGATAGGGAGGGAATTCTACAAGATATTGGGTATTTGCTTATAAACTGATGCTGAAATATTATTTTACTGGATACACGCTTTCAATCCTACGCCACAACATTTGTCTTTCACACCAGCTTTATGCAAGGAGGGTTCCAAACGATAGACAAGCTTGGAGAGCTATATCCTAACAGGCAAAGAAAAAATTTGATCCAAAATTCATGTATGCCCTAAACTGCACACAACCTACGGTACAGAAAAAATGGAAAAAAAAGTCGCTCAGTTTCACTCTGTTTTCTTATATTTCTTTTTAAGCATGACGTAAAACTGATTCACTTCAGTGATTAGCTGAAAATTCACATCCGTCATTTTGATGCAAATGAATCATGGAAATTAGCATCGTGCTGTTGCTAAAATGAGCGATAATCATTTAAATCTTTGTCAATTCAAGAAAGCGCCCAATCAGTAATAATAAAATAGAACCATACACTACATGGTAATAATAAGGCCCCTTTACCTGAGCAGATGAAAAGAGTTCATTTTGAAAATCTGTGAAGTTATCTGATAATCATAAGGCACAGAACGTTACACTAAGATTCTATATGTACGAGTTATTCTGAGTTATTCACATTTCGGGCAGGATGAATTTATGATCACCCTGTATAGAATCCTCTAATGCATGAAGGTGGTAATATGCATCACTCAAAACCCTTATAACGGCCATACACTTGTGTGTGAAAATTCAGTAAAAAGGGAATAAACAATACTATGAAAAGAAACATTCAAGCTTCATACACAGACATTATACTGCTGCCACTCAAAAGTTAAGCAACAAGCAGTCTCCTGAATATCTGGTAAGATATTTATTGCACAGTATAAAATTTTTTGTTTATACAGGGTGCCCCAAAAGGTCGTTTACAAAATTTACGTGCTGGTCTGTCAGACCACGACGAACAAGTTTTACATAGGAAGTTGTGCCTGAAAACGTGACCAGCCACCACTAGAAGGCGATGTTCGCAGGCGTATTAGAGAACGCAAAGCGGGATCATTTCAGGCGAGGACGTTGCAAGAGCAAGATGATCGCTTCAGTAATGAAGAATTGGTCGAAATGTATTCGGTTTGTGGGTTCGTGGATGGAAATGAATAAGCAGCGAGACACATGTACCGAGAGCGCTTCCCAAACAGACTTCTGTGAAGTCATCCCCTCGTCATTGCATGTCGGTTACGTTGCTGTAGCACCCCACGGTTTGATTTCCAGACATAACTTCCTACGTAAGACTTGTTTATCATGGTCTGACAGACCAGCACGTAAAGCTTGTAAACGACCTTTTGGGACCACTGTATGTCTAACTACAAAATATGCAAAAAAAATGCATATAAAATTACCTGGTTTAATTTGAAAGCCAATAATGATAAAGTATGCAAATCGCACTTAGAAGGATGATGGAGACACTCAAGTATGGAAGGTGCATTTTGCTGTAGCTGTTTCAGAAATCGGTAGATGGCTCAAAGATGCCGTTTGAGAGATGAAATGAGGTGGAGAGCGGTGGGCAGACTCGAGGGAGGCCACATTGTCAGGCGGAGGTAGCAAGATGGCTTAATGTGGTTCGCGAGCTTTTTTCTTAACTAAAATAAACATAATACTAAATCTGCTATAAAAGATACTCCTTTTTTTCATTATTTTATTTAACGGCAGAAATCAGAGATATAATAATATCCTTTTAGTCCGGCGCAATCACTATGAGCCCACTTTTGCCACCTTCAGCATTGTACCCATTCTTCACTCTGGCTATCGTTTTCTTTTGCTAGCCTTCCAAATTTTCAGACAATCTGTTCAGGTTAAGGGCATTTTCCGATTCGGAATCATTATCTATAACTTCCTGCTTTTCTCCTCTTTGTATGTGTAACCGCTCTCGGGGCTTTGGTACGACTGCTTCTCCCTCGTACACTACCTCTATACCACGTACAGGACGGATTCGATTACGGCCATGACCGTATTCACCACCAAATAAAATAATGAAAATTGTCGATTACAACAACAGGGGCCGAATTAAAGGAAAGCACTGTGTTTGACAAACAACAAAAATAGGGTTTAAGGAAAAAAGCGAACGTGAGTTTAGTTGTAAAAAGTCCAAGTATTGTCTCGATTAATAAAAAAAAGAAGCTTTATAATATACACTGTCATATCACTGAATTATGACCACCCGCTTAGTAATGGGAGTAGCCACCCTTCGCCGCTATAACTGCTGCTAGGCGTCGTGGCATGGACGCAAGAAGTATGTGTCCAATGGTATGGCAGTTCATTCCACTTGAAGCGCTGTCCACAGAGCTTCGAGAGTCATAAGTGGAGGGTCCAGCTGCCGTACATGGCGATCAAGGTGCTTCCACAGATGTTCGATTAGATTGATGTCCGGCGAATTAGCGGGCCAAGGGAGCACTTGAAATTCAGTAGAGTGTTCCTCGAACCAATCCAGAAGGAGACGTGCCTTGTGGCAGGGTGCATTTGTCCTGCTGGAACACACCATCACGTTGGTGGGACATCGTGAGCACGTACGGGTGCACCAGGTCCGCTAGGATTGACAGATAGCTACAGGCATTCAAATTGCCCTCTAGACGAATCAGTGGACCTAACTGCTCCCAACAGAAGATCCCCCACACCAATACGCTACCCCCACCAGCCTGTTTCCGACCCACAATAGCCTCCTGCAGTCTGTTTTCATGGCGTTCACGACGCACTCGCTATCGCCCGTCAATTTTATGGAGCAAAAACCTTGACTCGTCGGAGAAGGCGACCTTAGCCTACTCGTCTGTAGTCCAATGGCGGTGCTCACGTGCAAATTCTAGGCGTCGTTGACGATGACCCCTGGTCAACATGGGTGCATCTGTTCAGGTCTATCCGTAGCAGGGTGCGTTCAACGGTAATGTCGGATACACGTCTGTTAGCACCACTGTTGAATCTGGTGGTCAGTTGATGGACGGTGGCTCTCCTGTCACCTTTTACGAGTCGTCGTAGCTGCCGCTCACCCCGTTGGTCGATGGCTCGTGACCCTTTACAGTGATGGCGTTCGGACGCGATTTCTGTCCCTGCTGTCCATTCTTTGTACGCCTTCACTACAGCGGACCGTGGACAGTTCACAAATTGCGCCGTTTCGGAGATGGTGCGATAGCCTATTATCATCCCTTTTTGGATGTCCGTTAAACCCGGACGTTTACCCATCTTGAGGCTCGTGCATCTGCCGTTTGATGCATCAGCTTTAAAGCTTTCTCAGCCTGTTATGCAAATTTTGCAATGTGTAATCGTTGTTGGGGCGGCGAACCATGCGTGTTCCTTGAAGGGGTGCTGGTCATAATTCATTAATATGACACTGTATTTTTTTATTGGAGAAATGACTAACGACCGGTTTCGCCTTTTATACCCGGCTTCTTCAGGTTGTGATGATGATGAAAATAAAAGGTGGGTATAAAAGGCGATGATACAATTATTAATATGACAAGAGATGCATGAAGAATAAAAAAAGTAAAATAATACATTAGAACATAGTAAAGATGATAAAAATAATAACTATAACAAACAGGGAACATACATGTGTCGTAACTAATTTTAGCAATATCTCTTGTAATCAAACATGCATAGTTATTGCCTTTTCTTTTACGTATATATGCGATTTATTGGCGTTTTGCCCTTCAGGTGTGGCTATATTTTAATGGGATATTTTTGACTAAAGGAATTCCGCGCGTTTCAGAAAAGAGTTCCAAGCATTCTTAGGATCTTCAAAGTAATCTCCATTAGATCAACTTTCAGCAGATAACAATCTCTGCTGATTCACTTTCTAGGTCTTCAGGTATCCCGGTTATTCCATTCGATTACAATCTTTGCGTGAATGCATCCGCCTCATTTCAACAAATCACATTTTTGCAGTATTTCACAGAAACGATTTCTCTAATTATAAACGTTCTCTGGCCATTATGTTGTAAGTTTTTTACAGAACCTATACTAGTAAGTAAATTTAGTAAGTTAATTTAATTTGTTTTTCTGACGAAACTATGTATAGCCCATTTGCAATATTTGAAGGTCCTTTTGTTAATTTACTTTTTAATCTGTGTAGAATGAATTGAGTTAACAGATTGAAATCTAAAATAAACAACCCCTTCATCTACCATCTGACAAAACTATCGAAGTCAGTTTCTACCCTTAATTGCACACCTTTTGTCTTTATTACGAATTTGTTAAAATTATATCTTTAATTATTTGCTTTTATTTTCGTAAAAACTTGTTTTATGCGGATTTTTAATAGCAGACAAAAATATCCGTCGAAGGATATTTTATTTTAATAAGAGCGTCTATTCGTCATCACAGTTAGACCGTCGTTGATCGTTTTTTTACGGTATCTACTGTCTCAAGCACTTTTCATAGCCCTGATATTTATAATTGTAATTTTTACATAGAAAAGAAACTCTGAGGTTTTTTTTCTTATGTTTCGTCAAAATGTAAGTTTATTTCCGGAATACCTTGCTCTTGTGCATATAACCCTGAGCTCGAAATTAGCTTTAGTAACAAAAAACGATGGCGGCAGGATACCTCAAAATGGAAACCAAGCTCATTAACTCGTGTTCAGAAATTTGGGAAATATTTTATTTGCAGCAGCAAAGCTATTAAGAGACAGGTATACCTAAAACAAATAACAGTAATCTAACTGGAGCTTCAGTGGAGCTTCCTTTTTTACAACGGTGTATCTTACGAGGGTTATTTTTTAATAAGGTCTGTTGGTACATATTTTGAAAATATCGCACGATCGTAGCAGTTCGCATGTGCACAGCCTCCTTGCACCCCTTGTGAACA